>PVHP010050799.1:0-11698 GCA_004024765.1 Zapus hudsonius
ACCTCCTCCAGCAAGGCTCCACCCCAGTGACACACCTCTTCCAGCAAGGCTCCACCTCCCAAACTGCCATCAGCTTGAGAGCAGACATTTAGAACACGAGTTTATGGGGACATCTGATTCAAACCACCACAGACTTGTTCCTGATTTCTGTCGCAACTTCAAAGGAAGCTCACAACAGCCATATCCCAGGATGTTCTGAACATGATGAGGGAGGATGTCCTGAGATTCCCACAGCAGCAGGAACAAACACACTTGGTTGGCAAAGCCTTGATGTCCAGATGGAACAGTTCACCAGAGGATGGAGGGTTGTGGCACCTTCATCGTCGCAAACCTTACGCGACCTGGGGAGCTTCCAGGAGCAGTTCATGTTGCCATAGCTGCAGTTGAGAACTCTGCCAATGTCAGTGTCCCCTCCTTCTGGAGTGCCAGCCAGCAAGCTGGGATGAAGTTTGTCACCATCGAGCCTCTCCAGCGATTGGCCACTGCACTCCTGGGACTTTCACTAACCTTCCAGTAGCTGCCCCTGATGGTGACTGACCAGGGCTGACCACCAGCCTTTCACAGAAGTGTCTTATGTCAGCCTGACTACCATTGCTCTCTGTAACACGGTCTCCTGGTGCTGTGTGGATAATGCTGTCATTTGTAGTAACCTTCTGGTTGCTGGCACAAAACATCTGACCAAAAGCAGCTGATGGGAGGAAAGGTTTTATTTGGGTTTCCGGTCTCTAGGGGAAGCTCCATGATGGCAGGAGAAGGCATGGCATGAGCAGAGGCTGGACATCACCTCTGCACAGCAGGTGGAAGCAGCAGCAGGAGAGTGAGCTGAGCTCTGGCAAGGGGGAGCTGACTAGAACACCCCAAAACCCACCTCCAGAGCAAGGCTCCACCTCCCACACTAGCATCAGCTGGGGACCAGGCATTCAGAGCACATGAGTTGACGGGAGACATGTGATTCAGACCACAACATCCAAGCATGCTCTTTTCAGTGGGATGTGGTGGGTACAGCCGAGGAAGCTGTGCGAATGCACAGTACCATCTCCAGAGACTACTCATCCATGCTGTCTGCAGAGATGCTGGAGAGATTGAAAGGGAAGAGCCCCCCACTGTGGGAAGGCTATGACCAAGGTGGAATTTCAAGGTGAACAGATTGCATTGGTATCTGAGCTCGCTGCTCCTCAGGCTGAGCCCACAGGTGCTGTGCAGGGTAGCAGGGACCCATGCGCCTCACCCAGCACTGAGGCCTGGTGTGGCTCCTCGTGCTCAGCTGCTGAATGGGTGGGAACATCTCCATGTGGGCTTTTCTGTTCTGCAGACACAAGGAAAACAGAATAAAGGTGACAGTACATAGACCAGTTTCTGATATAAAATAAAAAGTTTTCTTTATCCTGGATTTTTAAAAATATTTTATTTATTTGAGAGAGAATGTGTGTGAGAGAGAAGCAGACAGAGAGAGAGAAAGAGAGTGTGTGTGTGTGTGTGTGTGTGTGTGTGTGTGCCAGCTCCAACCACTACAAACAAACTCCAGATACATGCCCAACCTTGTGCATCTGGCTTTATGTGAGTCCTGGGGAATCAAACTCCGGTCCTTCTGCTTTGCAGGCAAATGCCTTAAGCACTAAGCCATCTCTCCAGCCCTTTATCCTGGATATTTCCATGGCTTTCTCTGAACGGGAAAAACTTATTTCTTACCATCTTAGACCTTTCTTTTTAAAATATTTTTATTCATTTATGAGAGAGAGAGAGAGAGAGACAGAGAGAGAGAATGGGCACTTCGGGGCCTTTTGCAAATGAACTTCAGACACATGAGCCCTCATGTACATGTGGTTTGATTTGTTGTGGTACTTTGAAGGGGTGTCCCCCAATAGATTCAAGAGTTTATTAAGTCTTGTGGTTTATCCCCAGCCTCCTAGTTGGAGGAGCTGTCACCCTGGCCTGGCCTCCTAGGCTCCTGCCTTAAGGTGTGTCTGGGATGGATCTGGAATTCCAGCCAAAGATATGCAGAGAGCAGTCTGGGCTCTGCTGAGCTTACTGTTTGCTGGTGTTTGTGGAGTGCTGGCGATGGGCTTCTGTCTCTGCTTGGATCTGTGAAGATGGGGCCAACCTCTTTAACCGTTCTGGAACTTCCCCGGATCTATAACTTCAATAAATACTTTCCTCCCAAAACTGTGCCTGGTTTGGAGATTCATCCCAGCAGCGTGTGGCTGACTATGATATGTGGGTACCAGGGAATCAAACCTGGGTCATCAGGCTTTGCAAGCAAGCACCTTTAACAGCTGAGCCATCTCCTCAGCCTGGAACTTTCTCTTTTATACAATTTAATTTTACTTTTTGAAGGTTATTCTCTTATGTCTCCTCTCCTGTGCCCCATTCCATTGAGGTCCCTCCTCAGTCACGTTATTGGTATTCACTGTGAGGTCACGAAGGTCTCAAAGGGTCTCTGTGGTGGGGGTACTATGCCTTGGGATATTCTTACCCATCCTGTGACGCTTTCTTTTTTAAGCAAGCAAGGCCTTAAACTTCTTCCAAGAACATTGCATTTCCTTCTTAGAATTATCCACGATATCTTTGACAGCCAAGAGTTCCTTCAACCACTGAGTCATCTCCCCAGCCCCATGAGTTCCTGAAATTCTTTATTCTGCGTACAGATAAAGAGGGACATCAATCCTCCACAGAGATGTGCTGCTGGGATATCCAGTGATTTCTGTCTACCAGAAGGAAATCACTTCCTAGTAATCTGGACAGTTTGCCATGGGAATTTGTTTCCTCAGTTGGGCCTAACGTTTGTCCCTTTGGAATCATTAGTCATTTTCAACTCAGCAAGTAAGCTTTCAGTAACAATATAGGCTTATCGGGTCATAACATTTTATTACACACTGGTACTAAACAGTTTAAAATGTGGAAGACAGAGGCTTAGTCCAGATCCCGGATGAACGTTCAGCCTGGGCAGGAGAGTGTGCTTTCCATGACTGAGCAACCATAACGTTGTTCCTGCTGGTCAGTGACAGTTCCAAGATGTGGCTTCAGACCGCCCTGCACCACTGTTACACGCATGATCCCAACCATGGCTGGATGAGCCTCTGTTTGAATCCCTGTATGAGCAGAACATGCCCATGAGGGGCTGTTTCTGACATGACGAAGCGGCTTGAAGTGAGCCTGTGATGGTTTGGTTTTGTTATCAACTTGACCTGTTGAGTCATCTTGGGTGGGTCTCTGAGGATTTCACAGGAAGGCAGCCCTCTCAGTAGGGGGCAGGATGTAAAGAAGCTCAGGGGAGCTAGGAACAAACATCCCTCCCTGGGAGGGCAGTGCAGGAAAGAAATTCCAGAGACTCTGGAAGCCAACAAATCTAGGGAAGGGTTGCAAGACTCCTTATAAAGGGGGAGAAAAATCTCTCTCTCCCAATGCCTGTCTCCATGACTGCCTGCCTGTTGGTGCTTGTTGTGTGTCCTGGTTTGATCCAGGTGTCCCCCACAAACAAATGAATGTGTTCTGATAGATCGATCCTCAGCTGATGGCAGTTTGGGTTTAACAACCTTGATGGAGCTGTGTTGTTGGGAGCGGGCTTATGGGGGGGTTATAAGCCAGCTTCCCCTCGCCAGTATTTGGCACACCTTCCTGCCGCTGTTTGCAGTGCTGTGGCGGAGGTGATGTCCACCTCTCTGCTCATGCCATCGTTTTCCCTGCCAGGATGGAGTCTCCCCTCGAGTCGGTAAGCCTAATAAACCCATTCCTCCACAAGCTGCTTTTGCTTGGGTTCTTTCTGCGCAGCAACTAGAAAGCTGACTGCAACATTATCCATCCCTTCATAAGCATAGGAACAAAGTTTCCTCAGCCTTCCAGCCTGGACTGAAGACCAGCTGCTCCCCAGGAAGCCTCCAGGCCTTCAGTGCTGGATTCAGACTACTGAGGCCTCCAGCCACGTGGGTTGTGTGACTACTGGTTCCTTGACTCTGGGGTTTGCAGACGGCTATTGTGGGACTGCTGTGAGCTAATCCAATAAACCACCCCTTTTCCTATAATTCCTTCTGCTGGTTCTGTTCCTCTAGAGAACCCTGACTAATACAGAGCCTTAAAGCAATTGTAACACTGGACTGTCACCATTGTTAGAAATCACCTCTCTTACTGAAGAGACTGACAGATACTCAGCCGTGAAGTGGAGGCAGCTCATCTTCCATTTTACGAGATTGGGTGCAGCATCCTGTGAGCACAGCTAGTAACGTTCATTGCTCTAATGCAACATCACCCGAGTTCTTTTTTATTTAGCTGACTTTGGTTCTGAGTCTGTATTCTGAAGGCATGGGGCTTTTTATCTACATCTTGGGATACTGATATCTACAGACCCTAAAGAGTAAATCAGACATCACTCGATGCCTCTTGTTTGTGAAGCCTGTAAACTCAAGTCTTATGTGATGTGTGTGTGTGTGTGTGTAACCATCAGCATATTTTTATTTCTTAAGCCATGAGGACTGGCGTTTGAACATGAGACTCTTAGTTAGGTCCTAAGAGGTTACTGTGGCTGTTGTCCCTGATGCCTCCTGCTCCCCACCAAAGCCTTGGCTGGAGGAGAAATGACAGTGAGAATAAAACTGTCAGGAGTTTTTCTGAAGTTTGGTTTGGTTTTCCAAGTTAGGACTTCACTCTAGTCCAAGCTGGCCTGGAACCCATGGGGATCCTCCTACCTCTGCCTCCCAAGTGCTGGGATTAAAGGTTTTTACCACCACACCAGGCAAAAACTCATTCTGAGCTGGAAAAACACAAGCTGGAACCATCCTGTCAAAGAGATGCACCCCTCTGAGGAGCTAACCCTCCAACTACCCCTAGTCCCTCTGTCGCAGCCCGCCACATGCCGCTAGGATGAAACTCCAAACCTGGCACATTTTGGGGGAGGAAACTATTGAAACTAAAATTGAGGGGAAGTTCCGTAACAGTGAGAGGCTGGCCCTCTTTCACAGGTCCAAGCAGAGAGAAAAACCCATCACCTATACCACACACAAAGAGCAAACAGGCAGAAGGGCCAAGGAGAGAATTTCTTCCCCTTTCTATAGCCTTAGGATGGGGTCTTACAACCCTTCCCCAGAATTAATGGCTTCCTGAGTCTCTGGAATTTCATTCCTGCACTGCCCACACAGGAAAGGATGTTTACTTCCAGCTTCTTTGAGCTTCCTTACATCCTGCCCCCTACTGAGAGGCTGCCTTCCTGTGAACATCCTCAGAGACCCACCTGAGAAAATTAAAAAGATCCAAGTTGACAACAAAACCTAACCATCACACCCACGATTCTGGATTTAAGAGCCTCAGAAACTAGTTTCAATGAGATCTCAGATCAGTTCCAACGGGTCAGGAAATCCAATAAACACAGATGCTGAACTGTACGTGTTTATTTCAAGCTTGTGAGCCCGGTCCTACACACCCCACTCATAATCACTCACTGCACTTTACAAGCCACTAGCCACCACGGGGTTTTTCTCTGAGGACACAGGAAAATTAATTAATTCCCACGTGTGACAGCTGCATGGGCTGCTACTGTTTCTCTCTCTCTCTCTCTCTCTCTCTCTCTCTCTCTCTCTCTCTCTCTCTCTCTCTCTCTCTCTCTCTCTCTCTCTCTCTCCTGTTTTTTTTTTAGCTAAAACACTGGGAAACCAAAAAGGAAAGCCACATCAGAGAGCCTCCTACCGTACAAGAACCCAGGCGCTCTGTGCCAGTCCCACAGGAAGGCACTGCGTCCATGTCCAGTGGAGACTCTGCTGTCTGTCAGGAAGATGGGGGCCGGGAGACATGGCTGTGAGCTCACAGGATCCAAGGCTTCGTGGAACTCACAAGCCATCGAGGAAGACAGGTGCTAAGGAAATCAGCGCCTGGTAAAGATTAGTGAGAAATGTGAAAGCAACATCTCGGGAGCTGTGAGAGGCGACAGCAGTGTGTCAGTCGGACTTCTCTGAAATGTAACGCATGAGAGAAGCAGAGGACTCTGCCCATGGTCACTCGGCTCTGTTTTGAGACCAGTAGGGCAGCAGATCACGGTAGTGGGAGTGTGTGGCAGAGGCTGTTGAACTCACGGTGGCCAGAAGCAGAAATGAAAGAAAGGGGGCAAGGGCAAGACACAGCCTTCAAGCACATGACCCCAGGGACCCACTTCCTTCCATTAAAACTCACCTCCTAATTTTCCAAGACCCCCAAAATGACACCACCAACTGGGGACCAAGCCTTCCACAGGGAGCCTATGGGGGACCTTTTCTATTCCATTCATAGCGGAGGGTCCAGGGAGGTGGTATTCAAGTCCAGATCTGAAAGGACCAATGAGTTTTAGCCAAGTGAAGAGAAGGTGGGGTGGGGAGCATTCCCTGAACCCCTCTTCTCGCAGGCCTGGAAGCCTTCTTCGGTTACCTTGACAACCTTCCTGAAACTGCAACATGTCTCTAACTCCCAAAAGGCCACTGTGGCCAACACAGCGTGAAGTGGGTCTCTCGATGGGTTGTTCTCCTTACAGGCATGACCCAGGCCCCAAGCTGTGCTCTCTAAAATGCAACGCCTTGGGTCTTCACATGCGCTACAAGAAGCCTTTGTAGGCTGTTTGCTTCCCAGTTAACCCAGATGGCGTTTCTATAAAATCACCTCTGGGTGTCGTACACTCTGCCACTGTCCTTGGGTCTCACACTTTTCCATGTGACAGATCACCTCCTTTTTGAAAATCTTCACTTTGGTCTTATTAATGATGGTGTCATTACAACCCTGTTCAAATTCTCTGCTATTTCTTCCCCGTCTTCTGTTCCTCTCCTCACAGGCGATGATGTGTGGACACAGGCATGACTTGTTTTGTTGTTATTAAGTAGAAAGTTTGTATGCACAAGTCATGTGTTGGTACCACCATTTCTCCTCCCTTCCCCCATTCCACTGAGGGCCTTCCTCCGTGGGATTGCTGGAATGTTCCTTGGGATTGAGGCTATGTGGGTGCGAGCAGCAGTCAGTTACGGGGAGAGGCGGGAATGCCTCTGGACAGACCTCCCACCAAGGCTCTTACAATCTTTTGCCTCTCCTTCTAAAAAGTTAGCTGAGCCATGGTGGGTGAGTTTTAAGTCTACTTTACTGTTGAGCTCTAAGAAGCTTCTAGATTTCTGAATTGGAATGTTTTGAATAGCCACAGTGTCTGTCTCCATTGTCCTGATGCAGGTTGTCAGGCTCTCTGTGGGAGCAGCACTCTTGCTCATCTCTCCACTGCCTCTGTGGTTTCACCTGGGCCCTAGCTGATGTGTGAGGGGTGGTTCATCTCCTGCCAGGGAGTCAGCTGTCATCTCTGGTCTTGTTGGTGGAACTGGGCTGTCCATGGTTCTCACTGCCTTCTGTTTAAACCCCAGGGAGCTCTGGTGTAGTTGTAAGTCTGCCATCTTGACTGGAAGTCCTCTGAAGACACCTTCCATGGGCTGTTAAAGTGACCTTTCCCATGATGTGACCGATCTCCCTGAGCCTTCCAAGGCTAACACAGAGCTAGGCCAAAGCCAAGGCCACTGAAACCTTTGCCATATGCATGAGTGGGCTGTCTCTCTCCCAGAGTTCCTGGCATATGGACCGCCATATAGTTGAAAGGAGAAACTGCCAGGGTCCTCTTGGCCATTCCTGGAGGAGACTCAACTGGTATCAAGCTGGGAGAAAGATCTGCCTCTACCAGTGGAAACGAGCCTGAAGCCACGCAGGCTCCCACCAAAGCTCATCGAAAGCAGAAGCAAGAAAGCTGCCTGCAGTTCGGTCAGTGGGTGGGGACAGCCCAGAAAGCAGGAACCACACTGAGATGTCCCCAGGGCTGGCTCAATGCTGCTCCAACCCGTCCCTTGAAGGGCAGAGCTCTCCCCTTCACCTCAGCGGGTGGAGAACTGTGTATTAGCACTCACTCAGTAACTCAGCCTAGATTCAGGTCCTAGTCCTGGAGCCATCTGGGAGGCTGACCCGCCCTGCTGCTCTGGAAGACAGCTGAGTCTGCAGAAAGGGCCTAAGTTAGCCCAGGCTCCTGCTGACCCCAACTGTGCCATCCTCCGCCACCTCCTCCTGGGCTCATGCGAGCAAGGAGCTCTGCGATGCGGCCAGTTTTCATCAGCCCACCGGAAGAAATGATGAGGAGATCTGTGAGGTCACAGCTCTGAATGGGGGACTTTGGGGTCCTTGGAAAAGGAAGGAGTGAGGGTGGGAGAGAGGAAAATGGCTCAAAGCTGCAGGAAAGCCCAAAGCTTTTGGTGAACTCTTTACTTTTTCTGCTAGATCTCATCCACCCCTGAGTACCAGACCCCACTCCAGAGTATCTGTGCCTCTACCTAATTCTCTGTGTCCACTTGCATGGTGCACACCTCCATACTGCACCAGGGTTGCTGGGTGTGCAGAGGCAGGGACACACCAGGTTTCCCTCTGGGCAGGATTCTGAAAGGCCAGCAGGAAGCAAGAGAGGGTAGGCTTTGCAGGAGGGGTATGGTGGTGTGGGGCCAAGCCTGCACGGATCTCTTCTTTATGCTTAAGTCATAGTATAACACTCCCAATTTTAAGTTCTAAATCAGCTGCACACAAGCCACATATGTATTTTTAAGTATTATTTATTTATTTATGGGCAATCAGAAAGAGATAGAAGAGAGACAGAGAGAGAGAAAATGGGCATGCCAGGGCCTCCAGCCACTGCAAAGGAACTCCAGATGCATGTGCCACTGTGCATCTGGCTTTACTTGGGTACTGGGGAATCGAACACAGGTTGTTGGGCTTTACAGGCAAGTGCATTAACCACTGAGCCATGTCTGCTGTCCTGCATCTGTAATTTTCAAATGTCCTAGCAACCACATTAAAAAAAATTAAAGAGAAAGCTGGATGTGGTGGCACATGCCTTTAGTGCCAGCACTTGGGAAGCAGACGTAGGAGGATTGCTATGGGTTCAAGGCCACCCTGAGAAAACACAGTGAGTTCCAGGTCAGCCTGGGCTAGAGTGAGATCCTACCTCAAAAAAAAAAAAAGGAAAAAGAGAGGCTGAGAAGATGGCTCAGTGGTTAAGGGCACTTGCCTACAAAGCCTGTCAGTTTAGGTTCAATTCCCCAGTACCCATGTAAAGCCAGATGCACAAAATGGCACATGCATCTGAAGCTCATTTGCCCTGGTATGCTCATGCTTATCTCTCTCTAATAAATAAATGAAAATATATTTTAAAAAGTAAGAAGAAATGTGATAAATTTTATTAAGTTATCTTATTGAATCCAGAACATCCAAAATACTATCAACTCGACATATAATCAATATTATAAGATGACTAACCATTACATACTAAGGTCACTTACATAATTACATGCATATAAGGCTTGGTGTGTTTTATACTTACAGAATATCTCATAAGGTGCTCTGTGGTCTTACAGGGCAGTTGGTACCCCATGTTGTATACATGGGTCATGTATACAACAGGAACTACATAACTGAAGCATAATGAAATAGGGACATTGTATTTACTAAAAATGCTCTGATGGGAACCACATACCACACCTACTTGAGAGAAACTCTGGGAGAAGTTTGCCCAAGATGAGTGTGGAAGCTGGAGATGGGGAACCCCCTGTGGACAACCTGGGGAAACAGAGGAAGGGCTGAACTTGAACCTCTCAGGGGATTCAGTGGCACTTGAAAGTAACTTAATTATCCTTTTAGAGTTAAGATATGGAACAATGATTCCTTTAATTATTGAAAAAAATGTGACTTTAATGTAGCAAAATTAGAAACCACTCACTTGAAAGACTGTTTTGCCATGATTCAAATGCCATCTAGAAACATGAGGCTAGACCTAGCCTGGATTTACAGGTGGAGGAGAAACATGAGGCTAGACCTAACCTAGATTTGCAGGTAGAGGAGAAAAGCAGGATGCAGTGAGATTATTCATACAAGATGATGTGTGTTCAATAAATGCAAAGAAATGTGCCAGAATATTGACAGTGTTTGTTGCCAGGAACACTGTTGGCCTTCCTGGACTTCCCAGGGTTGCTGGTGAACGCCCCTTACGGTGAGGATTAGGAAGGTGAAACAAAAACCAATGACTCATAGCTAGAGTCCCCCTGCTGTGCAATTTCTCCATCATCTCGTGCTTGTGACAGGCGTGTGAGGGCTACAGACGTGTGCCCGAGTGAAGATCTTCCCAAAGTGCCTCCAGAGCAGATCTAGGAGAACCCATCTCCATCCTTGTTCACAGACTTACTTCCTTGAATTCTGTTAATTCGCCTGGAATAACCTTTCTGTAGGCATGTGGGTTCATTTCTAGTCCGCATGTCCCCAGGCTCTTTCGAGACAACATTTCCAGCTAATTGTGTCCTCACTGCCCATTTGCTTCACTTGTAAGTAAGGCAATAACCTACCTCTGATCTCCCAGTTCTCTCTCTTGGGTCTCAGCCGCCTCATTTCCTTGGCTTCTGGTCATACCGGACAGGCTGCAGTTTCCCAGAGGCTCCTTTCTCCCCAGCCTGTTTTGCATTGTAGGGTTAATAGGGAGAAAGAACTCTGACAGTGAGTTGAACTTGGAAAATTTAAGCTATTCAGAAAAAAAAATCCCAAGGAATGATAAAACTAGTTATAGTTAATACCAAATCATGTTGAGCTGAGAGGCAGATGCTAAGCAGGTGTTCATATAAGAAAATTATATATTGTTGCATATTTATTTCTCCGACACTACGCTATGTTGGGTACTCGAATGCCTCTCTCCAGTGAAATAACCCGAACATTAGATAAGAAATCCTGAAAATATTATGTAGCTTAAGTTGCATTAAAGTAAATTTGGGGCTGGAGAGATGGCTCGGCCGTTAAGGCGCTTGCCTGTAGAGCCTAACGATCCAGGTTCAATTCCCCAGTATCCACGAAAAGCCAGATTGACAAAGTAGTGCGTGTATCTGGAATTCGTGTGCGGTGGCTAGAGGCCTTGGCCCATTCCATAAATATATAAATAAATAAATAATCAAACATTAGATGCCACTCTCCAAAGCAAAATGACCAAGGAAATGGTGCAAGACCCCTGGTTTCTGGTGGGCAGGGCAATAAAACCCTAACCCATCACTGACTTTTCCAGTGGGGAGAAATAATGCTGCATCCGCACAGAATAGTCATTGCATTTGAGGCCATTAATACATCAGAGCAAGGCATGATATCCCATAAATAACACTCGTCAGTTCTGGCAGCTAGTCACCCGACTAGAGAGAATCAGACGCCCACCCCCACTAAAGGCGGGTGTATCTTCCATGGCCACTGCTTATGGCCGTGGGGACATGGGATCACTTGTCTATAGTGTGATCCCTTACCTTTGTTTTCAATTTGACTCAAGTATTTTTAAAGGTTGGTACAAAGAATAAAACCTCCATCCAGTAGTTACAGACCTCTGTGTGTGTGGCTCCTAAGTAACCCAGGGACCTCCTTCTTTCAACCATCTGGCTTCTTCCCCAGACACCTCAGCCCCAAATAAACTCTTCCTCTCTTGCTTCTTTGTATGAAGACCCTCTGCCAACTGTTTGATTCAGCCTCTCCTAAAACCTGGCCTTTCAAATCCTCTTTCTTGGCTTGGCACACTGCCAAGTGGCATTCCATCTGAGTTTGACCTTGACTTCCAGAAAACACACTCCAATTTCAGGCCTGGAATCCCTTCTACATCTTGCATGAAAAGAGGTGTGTGTGTGTGTGTGTGTGTGTGTGTGTGTGTGTGTGTGTGTGTGTG
>PVHP010050800.1:0-11764 GCA_004024765.1 Zapus hudsonius
AGAGAGAGAGATTGAGAGAGAGAACACTGGGGACACCACCTTGTGGGTCTGGCGTATGTGGGTCCTGGGGAATTGAACCCGGGGCCTTAGACACTGGAGACAAGTGCCTTAACCCCTGAGCCATCTCTCCAGCCCCCTATAAAATACATTTTTAAAAATATGCCATGAGTGTTGGTGCACACATCTAATACCAGCATAGACAGGTTACAAAGATCGCCTTGACTTCGGGATTAGCCTAGGTCTAATAGAGTGAGTTTCAGTTCATCCTGAGCTAGAGAGTCCCTACCCTGGAAAAAAATTACTGAGGTGTAAATAGATATATTAAGGTACAAGTGACTCAATACTAAATACATTAGTGGCTGTTTACATTTGAAATAAACCCATTATGAAACTGAACACACTTTTTCAATATTTATTCATTTTCAAGCAGAGAGAGAGAGAGAGAGAGAGAGAGAGAGAGAGAACACGAGGGCCACCACCTTGTGGGTCTGGCTTATGTGGGTACTGGGGAATTGAACCCAGGGCCTTAGGCAATAGAGGCAAGTGCCTTAACCGCTGAGTCATCTTTCTCTCCAGCCTCTGAGCACTCTTTTTTGGGGGGGTCTCATCACCTGATTTATTTGTATTTAAGGTTCTTTAGTACATTCTAAAATGAAAGTGGTTTCGAAGATAAAATCACTATAAGAATATGCAAGTTAGAAGTTCATTATACATGTTAAAAAAATTTATATTTACTGCTTTGCAAAACTACATTTCTTAGCAAAAATTGAAGCAAGCAGTCCTTAATGCTTTGATATATCCTCTTACTCATTTTTAAGCAGAGAGAGAGAGAGAACCAGGGCTACCACCTTGTGGGTCTGGCTTATGTGGTACTGGGGAGTTGAACTTGGGGGCTTAGGCACTGGAGGCAAGTACCTTAACCGCTGAGCCATCTCTCCAGCCCGATATATCCTCTTAATAAGCATAGTATTGTAAACAGTATGATATATGAAAAGTTAATATTTAAAATGTTAAAAAAAAATGCTGGGCATGATGGCGCACGCCTTTAATCCCAACATTCCGGAGGCAGAGGTAGGAAGATCACCATGAGTTCAAGGCCACCCTGAGACTACATAGTGAATTCCAAGTCAGCCTGGGCTAGAGTGAGACACTTCCTTGAAACCCCCCAACCCAATAAAAAAGTTAAAAAAATTAAGGCTTGGTCTGGTGGTTTATGCCTATAATCCAAGCATTTGGGAGTTTAGATAGAAATAGAGTGAGTTTGAGGCCAACCTGGGCTACATAGAAAGTTCCATGTTGACCTTAGAATGAGTCCCTACCTCAGAGAGGAGGAGTAATCTGAGTCAGCCTTTAAAATTTTGTTCTGTTCTGGAAATAACTTGAACATTAGCTATTATTGAGTAGTGAATGAAAATAGAATGTAAATGAAACACTCAAAATACTGATTCATTATATTGGCATTAAATATATTTGGAATTTGTAACATTTTAGTTCTGATATTGATACTTTCATCTTTAAAATAATATTAGATTGCATTTTTTGTATGTCTTCATGCTGTTTCTGTTAGGGATGGATACTTTTTTCCTGTTACCTGGCTTGAATTAATTTAAACTTAGTTTTTGTGTTGGGTTTCAAGTTTTTAACTATGGAGGTTGTAACTTGAGACTTGTAATTAAAAGGGAAAAAAGATTGGTCCTTAGTTGGATTTGAACCAGTAAAATGCATCAGTATTAGGGCCTGGTGTGCTGTCACATAATTTTGATCCTGCATCAGCAGGATGAGACCGCATAATTACAAGTTCTAGGACAGCCTGTTCTACTTAGTTCCAAATAGCTAATTTCTTTTTTTTTTTTTTTAATATTTATTCATTTTCAAGCAGAGAGAGAGAGAAAGGAGAGAGAGAACCAGAATCACCACTTTGGCTCTGGCTTATGTGGGTACTGGGGAATTGAACCGGGGGCCTTAGGCACTGGAGACAAGTGCCTTACCTGCTGAGCCATCTCTCCAGCCCTACAGCTAATTTCAAAATAAATAAATTTGCATATCTGGTCTGATTTGGACAAAGAATGTTGCTTGAAATTGCATGGATGTGTAAGCCAGCAGCTTCCATAAATAATAATGAGAACAGACCTAATTCAAAATTGCGTAACAGGTACATATCATTTGCTGACCTAAAGGAATAGTTTAACAGGATGAACACTAACGGACAAATATAAGATGGTTCCTTCCTTAACTTGGTCTTTCAAAAAGGTACAAAAACTTCTTGAATGCCAGACGAAGTGGTGCACTCCTTAAATCCCAGACAGAGATCGGATTGCTGTGAGTAGAGGTCACCCAGGCCTAGAGTAATAACCTCACCTCCAGGGAGAAAAAAAAAAAAAAAGACTACTTGTATAATAAATGTGTTAATTGATAATTATTAATTTTTTTACAGTTCTGGGGATATGATATAGGGCCTCAAACATGCTAGGCAAGCACTCGTTCACAGCTCTATACTCAAACTTTGAAGAATCTAAATAAAAAATTAGATAAATTACTTTAAAATATTATAGGATATTTTGCTATAAATAATTGTAGTATAATTTTAAGGAATACTATATTCCAGGTGTGATGGTACCAGCAGAGGTTAGGAGGATTGCAGAGTTAGACCAGCCTGAGATTAGAATGGCTTGTGGTGTGCGCATTTATAATTGGAATACTACTAAGGTGGAGGCAGAAAGAAGTTTAAGGATAGACTGAGATGAATGAGACATTGTAAAAAATAGAAATGGATATTATACATTATTAATAAGTTATTGCTGGGGTGATGAAAGTTCAAAGGGATTATTTTTCAGGTTTAGTTTTTGAGGTAGGGTCTCTCTAGCCCACGCTGACATGGAATTCACTATGCAGTCTCAGGTTGGCCTTGAACTCTAATAGCAATCCTACCACTGCCTCCTGAGTGCTGGGACTAAAGGATCATGCTTTTAGTTTTCAAAGGTTCATTGTATTTATAACAGATTTAAAAGATATAACAGATTTAAAAACAACTAGCCTGAATATAAGTGTGATGCTTTCAAAATATAAAATTTTTAGGTTTTTGGTTTTTGCACCTCTTAACTGGTCCAGGTGGATAAATAAGGCAGCAGCAGGTTTGGTGTGGTTTAGATTTTTCTGATTCTGTTTCTTAAGGCGGAAAAGAAGCAGCATAAACAATGTTAAAGTTGCTGAGGAGCACATGAACGCTATCTTAGCAAGACCGTAAACCTGTAACAAGTGTAATTTTGTGTTTTCCTTTTTAGCTCCGGACCAAAATTTAACAGTGCCATCCGAGGAAAGATTGGGTTGCCTCATAGCATCAAATTAAGGTTTTTAAACATACTTCTGAATTGTTTAAATTGTTTTTTTAAAGCACCAATGTGATAAGCATACTTGAGTAACTTGTGAAACTTTTTAACTTTGCAGCAGACGACGTTCCCGAAGCAAAAGTCCATTCAGAAAAGACAAGAGCCCTGTGAGGTAGGTAGCTTGCTGTTTACTTTTTTCCTTTAAAATTTATATCTTTTATAAAGTTTTAAAATAAAGCCCTTTTCTATTATGTGCATTGCTAAGTTTAATGATAGTATTTGGACTTCTGCAAGTACTGTCACCTTTAAAGCAGTAGCAATACTAATTTCATGCAAAAAAGTAAATATAGTATAGCCGGGCGTGGTGGCGCACGCCTTTAATCCCAGCTGAAGGCCTATGACATGCCAGGCATTCAACCATGTCCAATTTCATTCAAAAATATTCAAGTCCAACCGCCTTTAATTCAGGAGGCAGAGGGAGGAGGATCACCGTGAGTTCAAGGCCACTCTGAGACTACATAGTGAATTCAGATCAGCTTGGACTAGAACGAGACCCTACCTCGAAAAAAAAAATATAGTATAGGTACTATGTGTGCTCTTTGTTTTGTAGTAACTAAAATGTTATTTAAGATGTATATAGAAGACTTTACATAGATATTAGCATCCCTGTGGAAGTTGAGTTGCTTATCAATTTGGAGTTTATGATAACATTGAGTGCCTTTATATTAGTGAATACATGATTTGAATGTAGCTTGATAGTTTTCTTTATAACAAATTTTAGACCCTAGGTGTATTGGAATTTCTTTAGAAAATCCCTATTAGTGGGCTGGAGAGATGACTCAGCAGTTAAGGCACTTACTTGCCTCCACTGCCTGAGGCTGCGGGTTAAATTCCCTAGGACCCACATGGGCCAGACCAACAAGGTAGTGGCCCTGGTTCCTCTCCCTCCCTCCCTCCCTCCCTCCCTCCCTCTCTCTCTCTCTCTCTTGCTTGAAAATGAATAAATAAAATATTTTTTAAAAAGAATGAATTAAAAAGAAAATCCCTATTAGTTCCTTTTCTCTGAATCTAGTTTAGATTTATTACTTAACATACTGTATTTAAAATGACATCTTGAATTGGAGGTGTTGTTTGGGGTAGAAGACTGAACCTAGAAGAAAACTCAGTATTCTATCCTTGCACCATAAACAAAGAAAAATGTTCACTGATTTCTCAGCATGAATGTAATTTTGTTGAAATTATTTTTTTTTTCTCCCATCAAAAAGTGCTTCCTTGGACTCAAATCCACAGAATCCATATAAACACAGTTGTACAAAAGCATGTGTCTCAAAGATGGATGGGTGAATGATAAAAATATTGACACCTATTTCTTATCCAAATAGGAGCAACTAGATTTTTTCTACTTAATTAACTTTGTAAGACATTAGATTTATGCCTCCCTTAGGGTATCACTCTATCTAAGGTTGACATAGAATTCACTCTGTAGTCTCAATGTAGCCTGGAAGTCAAGGCAAACCTCTTACCTGTGCCTCTCAAGTGCTGAGATATAAGACCATGTCTGGCTGACACTATAAACCATAAACCATTATGATTCTCTCTATACCCTTTTTCTCTTTTTTTTTAATTTATTCATTTTCAAGCAGAGAGAGAGAAGAGAGCGCACCATGGCCTTGTGGGTCTGGCTTAAGTGGGACCTGGGGAATTGAACCCAGGGCCTTAGGCACTGGAGGCAAGTGCCTTAACCGCTGAGCCATCTCTCTAGCCCTATACCCTTTCTCTTATCTCTTCCCCCTCTCAATTAGTATCTTGTTTTATTTTGGTGTCATCATCTTTTCCTCCCATTTATGTGTATTATCAGACACTTTAGGACTAAGGACACTGATCATTGGTCAAGCATTTGCCTAGCATGTATGATACCTTTGGTTAAAAACCCAGTGTCACAAAAACAAAAAAAAAGGTACTTAAAAAAAATTTAACTGTGCTGCCTTTATTACCAGTGCAGGGGAGGGAGAGGTAGGAGGTAGGAGGATGTCTCATCCATGCCACTTTGAGATCCTACCTCGGAAAAAATGGAGTAGAATAAATAGTTAACTAAGGAGGCTGGGGAGATAGACCAGAAGTTAAAGGCAATTGTTTGCGAAGCCTACTGGCCTAAGTTCTATCCCCATCCACTCAAGCAATGCCAGATGGGGATCACACATCTACATCAATGCAAATAAAAAAGGCCTGGAGAGATGGCTAAGCCATTAAGGGGCTTTGCCTGCAAGGCCTAATGACCTGAGTTCAATTCCCTAGTACCCATGTAAAGCCAGTGCTCTAAGTGATAAATGTGTCTAGAGTCCCATTTACAGCAGTTCAAGGTCTTGGGGGTGTCCATTTTCTCTCTGTCCCTTCTATATGTCTGCTTGCAAATAAATGAAATATTTTTTAAAAACTAAAACATGAATATATTACTAAATTCTGTTTTCTTTTGTTCTGTTAGAGAACCTATTGATAATCTGACTCCTGAGGAAAGAGATGCAAGGACAGTGTTCTGTATGCAGCTGGCAGCAAGAATTCGACCAAGGGATTTGGAAGAGTTTTTCTCTACAGTAGGAAAGGTAACAGCCTATTTATGGAGTTGAAGTATATTGAAATCAGTGATAAGAATTGGAAGAATTACCCTGGTATTATAGCACATTTGTTTAATCCCAGATCTGGAGTGGGTTACAGGAGGATTACCATGAATTTGAGGCCACCCTGAATTTCCAGGTCTGCCTGTCCAAGAAAATAAAAACTGCATAGTGGCTCACACTTGTTATGTCAGTTATATGTGAGGCTGGGAGTTTACTGAGACTAGCTAATCCTACATAGTCTATTCCTGGTTTATGGAGAAATCTTTTCTCAAAACAAAAGAGAACACCTAAAAATCTTTATTGGATTTAGCAGCAGAATTTGGTCAATATAAGCTTACAATTTGGTTTTACAACATTTGAAGCTTAAAACAGTTTGTGAATATTAAGTTCCTTGTCAATAAAGACATAAATAGGCCCTGGAGAGATGGCTTAGTGTTTAAAGACTCTTGCTTTCAAAGCCTACAGGCCTGGGTATGATTGCCTTGTGCCCAGTGGCACTTCTATCTAGCATTTCTTTGAAGTGTCAGGAGGCCCTGGTACGAGTATACTCATTCTTTTTTTTTTTTTATCGAGGTAGGGTCTCACTCTAGTCCAGGCTGACCTGGAATTCACTATGTAGCTTCAGGGTGGCCTCGAACTCAGCGATCCTCCTACCTCTGCCTCCAGAGTGCTGGGATTAAAGGCGTGCGCCACCACGCCCGGCACGAATATACTCATTCTTGTCTAAGCACTCTCTCCTTGCAAATAAATGAATAAATGAAATATTATAAACGAATAGTAGCACTGTAGGCAAAGAAAATAAAGGGGGTGTCATTTGGATATCAGCATATTCTTGTAGCTCCTATTATTCCATAGACTAAGACAGAAGGAAAGTTTGAGATTAGGAGTTTGAAGTAATAAAGATTCTGTCTCTTACATTAATGGACCCAAATTAGGTACAGGGCCATTCTTGGGAGGCAGAAGCAAGAGAAATGCACATGAGCCCAGCCCCAACTACATGTCAGAGCCCTGAATATTAAAGCCTAACCCTGCATGCTCCAACAGTAAGAAAAGCCAAAGTTGGTCATAGTGGCACACACCTTTAATCAGCAATCCATAGGCCAAGTTGGAGGACTGATGTGAGGTCCAGCTCAAGGAAAAAATGCCATGTGATATAATAAAAAAAGGCTGAGGCAGGAGGACTACAAGTTGGAAGGCATGTGAGGAAAACTTGAGTTTATCTACCTAGTACTATAAAAATAAGGGCATAAATAGAACATAGATACAGCTCTAAAAAGATTATATTTAGTGAAATTTTTAAACGTTTTGGTTGGGCCAGGTGTGGGTGGCACACATGTTTAGTCCCAGCACTGGGGAGGCAGAGGTAGGTTCGCCACAAGTTCTATATGTGCCCTGAGACTGCATAGTGAATTTTAGATAAGCCTAGGCTATAGCGAGACCCTGCCTTGAAAAAATTTTTTTGTTGGATAGTGCAATTCTACCAACAAGACATGAAATGATTGCTGCCACCCCTAAAACAACATTTAGGGCCCAGACAATATCTCAAGAGTAACTGATAGTTGATCATGAGTGCACCTTTCATAGCAAGCCAAACAACCTGAGGAAAGGGTAATGGAAACACCCAAGGATACTGAGTAATTCCAAATTAGAAACCCAGAGACTCAAGAGCTCAAAACTAAAGAAGACTTAAAACTCCCAACAGCTTAGGGAGTTTTTCTGTTCTGAAGAAGGGCTGTTGTAAGGTGGGAGAGCCATGGTGGGGGGAAATCCAGGGACATGCCAAACCCCCCCCTCAAAAAAAAAAAAAAAAGCCAAGCTGGGCGTGGTGGTTCATGCATTTAATCCCAGCACTCAAGAGGCAGAGGTAGGAGGATCCCCATGAGTTCAAGACCACCCTGACACTACATAGTGAATTCTAGGTCATCCCGGGCTAGAGCGAGACCCTACTTCAAAAAAAAAAAAAAAAAAGCCTGTCTACTCATACATAGCTCTCCATACCCTGGAACATTCTGGCAAAACCACAGGGGCGAGACTCAAGTGGAATTGAGGAAACCAAGGTAGGAACACAATAATTAAACATACAGTTTCTACTTGTTAATGACTGACACACACATATGTACATTCATATACAATTAAAAACATATTTTATTAATTCATTTTCAAGCAGATGAAAGAGAGAACCAGGGCCACCACCTTATGGGTCTGGCTTATGTAGGTCCTGGGAAATTGAACCAGGGGCCTTAGGTACTGGAGGCAAGTGCCTTAACTGCTGAGCCATCTCTCCAGCCCTCATACACTTTGAAGTGCAGAAAAAGTGCTTTGTATTGGATTGTATTCTTTGGAAAATGATGGAAACTGTCCTTGGCCTACATATGAGATCCTTTATTAAAAAAAAAAGACAATTTGTGTGTATGCATACATCTTGTTGGAATAATATGTGTTATGTCTTGACATGGATTATACAATCAACATGCTTTTGTTTTTTGTAGGTTCGAGATGTGAGGATGATTTCTGATAGAAATTCAAGGCGTTCCAAAGGGATTGCTTATGTGGAGTTTGTGGATGTCAGCTCAGTGCCTCTAGCAATAGGATTAACTGGCCAACGAGTTTTAGGAGTGCCAATCATAGTACAAGCATCACAGGTAATTTTTTTGTTTAAACTTGTTTATTGCCTGAGTGTTGTATATATTCCAGCACTTTGAGGCTGAGGTAAGAGAATATTATAATTGCAAATTTAAAACTTAAGAAATTGAGCTAAGTGTGGTGTGTGTTTAATCCCAGCATTCAGGAGGCAGAGGTTAGATAATCACGTGTTCTAAACCAGCCTCTATAGCTACAGAGTGAATTACTGTGATACAGTGAAAACCAACATCATTTGCAGGCGTGGCGGTGTATGCCTTTAATCCCAGCACTCAGGAGGCAGAGGTAGGAGGATTGCCGTGAGTTCAAGGCCAGCCTGGGCTAGAGTGAGACCCTACCTTGAACAATATTAATTGAATCTGGGGCTTCAGGGGCTTGCTTATTGGTTAAAGGCAGTGTCTGTCCAGGTTTGAATCCTGGAATGTGTTTACAAACACAAACATACACAGGAAAAAAAAGAACTTGGTTGTTTCTTGTGCTAGCTTGGTATAGTGCTTTACCTGTGTTAATCATTACCACTTTGATGAGTGCTTTTCTTGCATTTTACTGTGCTTACTTAGATATTCCTTTTTTTGGTAAATATTTTATTCACTTTCAAGGAGAGAGAGAGAGAGAACACGCACGCACCAAAGCCACCACCCTGTGGATCTGGATTATATGCTATCATGACTGAACACATCAAATTATAAAATACTTAAAACAGATAGGAGTGTTCTCACAACTTTAGTGTTTTTGTTTGTTTGTTTCACTTTTGCTTTTTGGAGGGTAGGGTCTGGCTCTAGACCAGGCTGACCTGGAATTCACTGTGTAGTCTCAGGGTGGCCTTGAACTCACGGCAATCCTCCTGCCTCTGCCTCCTGAGTGCTGTGATTAAAGGTGTGCGCCAACAGGCCCAGCCTTGTTAAATATTTTTGAGCTATGTGTAGTAGTGAATATTTGCTATATATAGTAGTGAAATTGTTTCATAACACTGAAATGAAATATTCTTAAAATTTGACTACTAAATCTGATACAATTCTTTTTGTTTTTCGAGGTAGGGATCGCCATGAGTTTGAGGCCAGCCTGAGACTACTAAGTGAATTCCAGGTCAGCCTGGGCTAGAGCAAGACCCTACCTCAAAAAACCAAAAAAAGCCGGGCGTGGTGGCGCACACCTTTAATCCCAGTCTCTGTGTGTATGTTATGTGTGCAGCTGTAGGAGGATTGCCATGAGTTCAAGGCCACCCTGAGACTACATAGCGAATTCCAGGTCAGCCTGGACTAGAGCGAGACCCTACCTTGAAAAAACAAAAAACAAAAACAAAAACAAAAAAAGTTTGCTGATGGGGGCTGGAGAGATGGCTCAGAGGTTAAGAGCACCTGCTTGCTTGAGATGGCTCAGAGGTTAAGAGCACCTGCTTGCAAAAAACCTCAAAAAACCAAAAAGAAAAAAAAAAAAAGGAGCCTTTTTGTGGTGCGACATGCCAGTAGGATATTGCTCAAGAGGCAGAGGCAGGAGGATCATGAATTCAAGGCCAGCCTGGGCTACACATTTATAATAGGGCTGGAGAAATGCCTCAGCGGTTAAGGTGTCTGCTATAAAGTCAAAGGACCCGAGTTTGATTCCCTAGTACCTAGGTAAAGCCAGATGCACAAGATGGTACATGAATCTGAAATTCCTTTACACTGGCTGGATGGGCCCCCCCCTCTCTCCCTCCCTCCCTCTCTTCCCTCCCCTCCTTGTAAATAAATAAATTTTTGAAAAAATATGTATTTTCAAGCAGAGAGATAAAGAGAGTGCACCAGGGCTACCACCTTGTGGGTCTGGCTTATGTGGGTCCTGAGGAATTGAACCTGCGGCCTTAGGCATTGGAGGCAAGTGCCTTAACCTCTGAGCCATCTCTCCAGCCCATAAATAAAATAAATTATTTATTTATTTATTTATTTTGGTTTTTTGAGGTACGGTCTCGCTCTAGTCCAGGCTGACCTGGATATCACTCTGTAGTCTCAGGTTGGCCTCAAATTCACTGCAATCTTCCTACCTCTGTGTTCCAAATGCTGGGATTAAAGGCGTGCACCACCATGCCAGACATAAAATAATAAGGGGATCTTATTCCTTTATCTGAGCACACAGCTTTATCTGAGCACATGGGAGGCTGAGCTATAAGAATTTCCTTGAGACTGAAGTCAACTTGTTAGACTTGAGTTCAGAGTCAACTTGCACTTGTGTAAAATCGTTAGCCCACAAAAATTTATAAAAGGGAGGGATTTAATCCCATTAGTTATATTTACAATATGCACTATTCACTATTGTCTTTGTATAGATATTTTAACGAGGTAGTGTCTCACTCTAACCCAGGCTGACCTGGAACTCATTGTAGTCCTCGGGCATTTACCATCCAACTATTTCTGCCTCCCCAGTATTGATATTAAAGGCCTGTACCACCACTACTTGAGGTTTGATTTCACATTTTCATCTCTAAGTTTGTCAGTTTTCATTTTAGCAAATTAAATACAAATTGTTTAATAATGAAATTTCATTTTTACTTATAGGCAGAAAAAAATAGAGCTGCAGCAATGGCAAACAATTTACAAAAGGGAAGTGCTGGACCTATGAGGCTTTATGTGGGCTCATTGCACTTTAACATAACTGAGGATATGCTTCGGGGGATTTTTGAGCCTTTTGGAAGAGTAAGTACAAATGAAGTTGAGTGCATGTCTATGTGTGTATGTTATGTGTGCATAACAAATGACTGGTTACTGAATGTCTTAATGTTGGGGCAGGGGAATTTGAATTCTACGTGGAATAGGTTTTTAAAGTCATCTCTGCATCTCCTTGATTTTTTTTTTTTAAATATTTATTCATTTTCAAGGAGAGAGAGAGAGAGAGAATACACCAGGGCCACCACCTTGTGGGTCTGGCTTATGTGGGACCTGGGGAATTGAGCCCGGGGCCTTAGGCACTGGAGGCAAGTGCCTTAACCGTTGAGCCATCTCTCCAACCCTTTTTTTTTTTTAATCAGTTGAGAGCTTATCCATGTTCCAGGATGGCTTTCAACTCAACATGTTACTGTGTAGCCAAAATGAGTTTCATTCCTGTGTGCCAATAAAACCAGTACGTTAAAGTTCTTTTTTTTTCCACCCAGGATTTTCAAGGTTGGTTCTTCCACTGTATCCCAATTCACTATGTATTCTCAGAATGGCC
>PVHP010050801.1:0-11685 GCA_004024765.1 Zapus hudsonius
TTGGTGTCTGTCTCCATTGTCCTTTCATTGGTTATCTGACTTCTTGTGGTGATAGTTCTCTTGTTTATCTCACCACTTTCTAATACGTTTATTTGGACCCTATGATAGGCCAGGGGTGGTTCATCTCCTGCCAGGATCTCAGCTGTCATCTCATGTCTTATTGGTGGAATTGGATTGTCCATGGCACTCTTGCTGCTTTCTGAAAAACACAAACAGAACCTCCATGGAAGAATGAGATCAGTATTGGTTAAATGAGATAAACATTGTTAATTTGGCAAGATTCTAATGGGTGTAGCCTCTCTGTAGATCTCTGGTAGTGGGAATTTCCCCTTGGAGCCCAGGTTCTTGGTCTTCATAGGATTTTGCCATGGATCCCAGTTCCAGTTAAGGGTTCCTTGCCACTGAGGGGATCTCTTAGCCAACCAGTAAGCTATTGATTATCCCCCTACGTTTAGCACCACTATTGCACAGATGAGCACTTCTTGACTTGCTGGTCTCTTCCATACAGCAGTATGATTAGCATTCTCATGACATCAGTCTGTATTGTATTCAGTGGCCTTTGCTTTCTCCAAATATCATTGACCAATTTCCCCTGGAAGCTCATGTAACATCTTCCAGTGCTACACATGCTACCATCTGGAAGCTGGTTACCATTCTGGATCTAGCAGGGTCTCTAGGTGTTGTGTGACGACACTCTGTGGTAGCTTCAGCAATAGGGTCTTACCTTTGGCCTGGTCTTTCATTTTTTAGCTCATATCAAAACTGCTAAAATTTTTCTTCAGGTTTCAAATGACAATTAGCTTACAAATACAATTTATAGATTCCAAGCTTAATTGCAGGAGACTAATACTCTTTTACTTACTGAACTCAGCAAAGAGCTCATTCTCTAGTATTGATTTTGTTGCTGAAATCAGGGAAAGTCTTTTAAAGTCATTGTCTCCTGTCAAAGTGCATTGGAGAAGTGCCAGAATAATAATCTCCACTGCCTTCTTGCTTTCAATTAAATTTGTAACTCCCTTAAAATTTTTAGAAAGCAATTTTTAAGTAATTCAGATTAAGTGTGAATTTAATGTTACTCTTTTTAAATTTCCTAAGGAGCTGTAAAAAGTACATAATCTACAATTGCTAGAACCAGTTGTATGAACTTCATGAAACCCAAATTTTAACTTCATCATTTCATAGAGGCATTGAGAGTGATCAAAATGATTTGACAAAGATTATTCTTATTACTGGTTTGTTTAATGAGACATATATTGCAATTGTATACCACAGTGTAAGGTGTGCCATCCTCTGCTGTCTTGTACAACATTTTTATATACCCAGCACTGTGCACAGCTATAAAACTATTATATATACTAACTCATTTAATCATCATAGTGGCTGAATGAGACAGAAATAATATTATCCCCACCTCACAGAAAAGAAAACCAGGGCACAAATAAGTAAAGTGACTTGTACAGAACATATAAAACCTTCTTGAAAGGCCACTTTTTTTGAGTCTTGTGTATCCCAGACTGACCTAGAACTTAACATGCTCCTTATGATGACCTTGAACTGATTCTCTTGCCTTTATTTTCCTAGTGCTGGGATTGTGTGCAACCAAGCCCAGCTACTGACAAATGCAAGTTACTGGCCTCAAATACTAGACATCAACATACATGTAAACTGAAAAATCCTTCTGCAATAAGGAGAAGCTTAAATTTATTAATAAATGGAGAAGCTTATCTTTTTCTCAGATTAAATGAAGCTAGATGGTTTCTTTAGGGGTTTCCTTTCTGGAATGTCAAAGAGAAAGCCTCTCCCTTTGTACAAATGAGAGAAGACAGATCAGTTAATGTTTCTTCACTCAAAGTACCAATGAGAATCAACTATCAACTCTTTAAAGCCTGATTTTGCTTGAGTATCATCAGCCCACTGATTACCAGTTGGTATGTTATCAACCATGCCTTTCAGAGTTGGTAAACCAGGTGTTCCTAATTAATAATTGTAAACTAGTAAGTAACAGAACTAAAATATTTTGCTTTTAAAACATTTGACTTAGAAAAAATTTAACTAATATAACTTATACTGTAAAAGTTAACACAGTACACATATTGTAAATTGAACCTAATAACCCCGATTTTCATATCAAATGTAGAGTTCCAGATACTAATTGGAAATGCTAAATAATTTTGTAATTAAAAATAACTAGAAATATTTTCTCCAAAGAAAACATCAATGACAAAAGTAAAAGCAGATGGATTCCTTGAAACATTTCAATCCTTTTCATTTATTTAGCATAAAGATGAAACTATATGCCTTCTAGATGGCAGCAAATCAAATTTAATTAAGCATTAGTACCTCTGACAAAGTTGAGCGAAAATGAAGCTCATGGCAAGTCCTTTCTAAAGACGGTGCTAAGAATGTAGATGGATGCTGCAACTTACAAAATGTACTCACAGAGCAAATGAACTTTACCAAACACGTCTTGATTGCAAACCTTGTATTGATCTCTTAAAGTCAAACTCATTAAACTCGACTTCTTTTAGAATTCTTTCTTCCAAAATAATATAGGCAAGCTGATCCCAAAGTAATCCCCTACTGTGATGTGTGTATGATCTGAGTATGTCCCCTAGAGGGGATTGTGTAGGAGGCTTGGTTCCCAATTATAGGGTGGTAAATTGAGGAAATACTTAGGAGGTAGGGCCTTGTGGAAGGTAGTTAGGTCACTGGAGGTTCTACCCTTGGGAAGGAGAAGGAAAGCCAGAGACATCAGACACTTTTATACAACCCCCAAGTAACTTACACCTGTAATAGTGGCCTTATTCCCATCCCCACTTTTCAGCCCTAAGAAAGCACGAAATCAATTTCTTTTCTGTATACTTTGCCCATCTGTGGGACTCCGTTATAGCAAGAGAAAATGGATTATGATATACCCTCAGTTTACTCTTTTCCTGTGTAGGCCTGTTTTCTTTAGTTAGAGTTGAACACGTTTTCTCTTGTTAAAAACAGTTTTCCTTCTTGCTTTAACAAGGGTCAGAATTCGTCTTCAAAGATGCCGGTTTTGTTTTCAGTGTTTTGCCTGTTTTCAGATCTTTAGCATCTAATCTAACAATCACTAGGGATGGTTTTAGATCATGTTATTTTAAAGTGTATCCCCTCTAACAGGAGTACATTTCTAAGAGTCTTTTCATCATCTGCCTTCCTAGACCATGGCATGTGGTGATATTTGTTGACGTTTTAGGTGATGGCCAACTGCAGTCCCTTTCTGCCATCACACTGAAGTCACAGCCAGCTTTACTGTTTTGTGAGGAAAATAAGCTAGTGTTATTTAACACAGTACATTTCAAATACTGCCACAGGGCTTAACTTTCTTTCTCCATGTATGCAACTTCACTGCAAATGCACCCCAGAGAAAACATTAATTTAAGTGATTAATGCTTTGTTTTACTCCACCACAGCCCTTTGTGAGAAAACCTTCTTATTAAATGAGCATATATCTCCCTATTAAGTGAGCATACACCTCCCTATGAAATGAGCATATACCCACATATTGAAAATCTAACATACATAATTCTTTTAACATATGAAAGCTTATAGTTCTAATAATTTGAAAGTAATTACCTCTCACCATGCACAAAAATCAACTCTAAATGGATCCAAGACCTCACCGTAAGACCTGGCACTCTGAAAACCCCAGAAGAAAAAAATAGGGGGAACTCTCCATGACATAGGAGTAGGGGAAAACTTCCTGAAGAAACCTCCAGTAGCCCAGGAAATGTAACAACCTAAAAAGCTTCTATACAAACATGCTGTACTCAGAGTCAATAGACCACCATCAGACTGGGAGATAATCTTTGCCACCCTCTCACACAAACCACTTCTGGCAGAGTCTTGACAAAGTTCTTTCTCACCCTCATAAATCAAACCTCACAGTCCACAGTTCTTTCTGCATACTCTGGTATTTCAACTCTGACCTGGGCCGAGGTTTCAAAACCACCCACATTTCTCCTGCTTATCAGTTGCAAAAGGCCAAAGGCGGTTGGTGAGAGGAATGGGTTTATTTTGGATTATAGGGAAGCTCCATGATAGCAGGGAAAATGATGGCATGAGCAGAGGGGTGGACATCACTTCCTGGCCACCATCAGGTAGAAAACAGCAATAGAGTGTGCTAGACCCTGGCAAGGGGAAGCTGGCCATAAGCCCCATAATCCTGCCCCCAACAACATAGTTCTAACAAGGTTCCAACTTCCAAATTGCCATCAGCTGGGGATTGAGCATTCAGAACGCATTCCTTTGTGGGGGGAACACCTGGATCAAACCATCACAATTCTCTTGAATTTTTTGTTTCTTGTATTATAAATGCAGAGAATTTTTTATTTTGAGTTAATTATATGTTTGGGTGTTTTAATTTTCTGCTATATTCTTAAATGTGTAGATCAGAAATTCTATACCTTCAGGATGGGTACCCAAGATTCCAAGTGTGGCTCTGACATTACTCCCAGAGAAGCAACACAAAGTGTTCTAGTTACCCTATGCAAATATTCTATTAGGTGGAGCAAAATCTAGTTCTAATATCCAACTGGACAAAATATACATATAATTAAGACGAACAGAGTATTTACATAAGAGTGGAAATTAACCAGGTAATCCATCAAAGCCAAAGCTCCTAAACATGTTTCTTTTTTTTTTAAGTCTTAAATATATGTTTATTGTCCATAATGAGTTACATTATTCAGTGGGCAAACAATGAGTTGTTATCCCCAATTCCCCAATGCCCCTCTCCCCATCCCCAATCAACTGGATATCCTCCTCCGTGGGCCGTCTGGATCAGTCCTTGTGGCAGGGGACCCTGGATAGCCTAGTACTCAGCCCGGTCCTCCTGGCCCAAGTGTGTTGATACTGAAGGGTGCCCTGCCTGTGGATAGTCTCCCCCACCATGGCTCTCACAATCTTTCCGCCCCCTCTTCCACATAGTTCCCTGAGTCATGGTGGATGAGTATTAAGGCTGCTTTAGGGTTGTGAGTTTAGGGGTCTTTGTGTCAAAGATCGTTGGTTTTGTCTCACTGGCTAATCCTGTGTTGATTGAATGTCTGTGGCTGTGGGTCCCTCATTCCGCCCGTCCTTCTCTGCGGTATTCCATATGGATTCTCCACGGTATGACTGTGGTGGCTCCTCTCTTGCCAGAATGTCAGGTTATCCGCCTACGGTCGGTTAGTAGGGTTAGATGGGCCCCAGCTCTCTCACTGCATCCTGAAAAATACAAGCACAATCTCCATTGGAGAGTGTGATCAGTGTAGGTTAACAAATATACACATTTCTGGATTACCTAGATTCTATTTTTAGTAGCCTCCCCGTCAATCGATCCCACAGTGCTTCTTGTCTTAGGAGCCCAAGTGTACGGGATCGGGTAACTATTGCCCTGAATCCCAAGTTCCAGACAAGGGGTCCCCCTCACTAAGTGGAAAATTGGCCAAATTTGAAAGCTGTTGATTGTCTCCCACAGGCCCAGACTCCTCCATTGCACAAGTGCTCCTTTCTTGGTTTGCTGTTCTTTCCCAATAGGGGGTGTGGTCAGCCTACTCATGACCACAGATTGTGTCCTTTCAGTGGTCTCTGTTTCCTCCAGCTGTTGTTGATCATTTTCCCCTGGCAGCCTGTGCAGTGCCTTCTAGTACTACACTAACTGCATTCTGGGGGCTGGATACCATTCTGGACGTTGAAAGGTCTCTTGATGCTGGTCGATGGCATTCTGTGGTTTCTTCAGCAACAGGGTTTTGCCTCAGGCCTAGGGAGGGCACCCAAGAGCTTTGACAGAATTCTGTCATTATATTGAAATCTCATGAGTCCCTTTGGTCAACAGCTCAGTGAGGGAAGGAACCAGTGGATGGAACCAGGGGTTGTCAGGCTGATCTAATTATTCACAGGCTTAGACTCTCTCCCCTACCACTCATGGCCCCTCTTGCCAGCTGACGCTTACTACTTACTCAATAGGTTACAATATGCTCGTGAGGATTTTATGTTTTTGAACCTAATATGGTTTATCCTCAAGTTTAAGCCATTCCCCTCCTCCCATCCCTTACCCCTCATTCATAATCTCTCACTTCTTAATACTAGTCTGCATAAAGAACACGGTTATCCTGGTTAAGGACCACATTGAGGGAGAATATGCGGCGTTCGATTCTCTGTCCTTTTCAGTGTTCGCTTAGTAAGATCTGCTTGAAGTCAGACCATTTTTTCCTAAATTTCGATATATCATTTTCCCTTCCAGCTGAGTAAAATTCCATCATGTAAATATACCACAGTTTCTCTGTCCATTCCTCCATGGATGGGCATTTGGGTTGATTCCAATACTTGGCTATTATGAATTGAGCTGCTATAAATATAGTTGTACAAATGTTTCTGTGTTGAGATGTGACATCTTTGGGTAGATGCCTAGTAGAGGGATACCTGGATCCATTCGTAGTTTTATGTCTATTGTGTTCAGGAGTATCCACACTGCTTTCCATAGTGTCTGAACAAGTTTGCAATCCCACCAGCAGTGAATGAGGGTTCCTTTTTCCCCCGCATCCTCACCAGCAACGATTGTTGTTGGTTTTCTTTATCATTGCCATTCTGACCGGGGTAAGGTGGTATCTCATTGTGGTTTTGACTTGCATTTCCCTGATGCTTAGGGATGCTGAGCACTTTCTCAGGTGAGAAAAGGCCATTTGTGTTTCCTCCTCTGTGAATTCCCTGTTGAGATCAGTGCCCCATTTTGTGAGGGGGCAATTTGGGTTTTTGCTATTAATTTTTTTGAGTTCTCTGTAGGTTCTGGAAATCAGGCCTCTGTCTGTGTTGTAGCTGGCGAAAATCATCTCCCAATTTGAAGGGGGTCTATTGACTTTGAGAACGGTGTTTTTGTCTGTACAGGAGCTTTTGAGTCTGATCAGGTACCATTGGTTAAATGACTGTTGCATTTCCTGGGCTACTGGAGATTTGCTCAGGAAGTTGTTCCCTACTCCTATCTCATGTAAGGTTCCTCCAACTTTTTCTTCCAGGGTGTTCAGGGTTATAGGCTTGATATTGAGGTCTTTGATCCATTTGGATTTGATCTGTGTGCATGGTGAAAGGAGTGGGTCTAATTTCATTTTTTTACATGTGTTTATCCAGTTTGTCCAGCACCATTTGTTGAAGATGCTCTCTTTGGCCCAGAATACATTGTTGGCACCCAGAAGCTGAAGTTATTTGCATTAAAGGCTGGGTCTTCAAGTCTATTCCACTGGTCAGACTGTCTGTTTTTCTGCCAATACCATGCTGTTTTAGTTACTATGGCTTTGTAGTATGCTTTAAAGTCAGGTATGGTGATACCTCCTGTGTAATTTTTCCTGCTCAGAATAGTTTTAGCTATTCGAGGTCTCTTACCCTTCCAAATAAATTTGGAGATTATTTTTTCAATGTCTGTGAAGAAGAAGGTTGGTATTTTTATTGGCATTGCGTTAAATCTGTAGATTGCTTTTGGCAGGATTGCCATTTTTACTATATTGATTCTCCCTAAGCATGAGCATGGAATGTCTTTCCATCTCGTCACATCCTCCTCTATTTCCCTTTTGAGTGTTTCAATATTTTCCTTATATAAGTCTTTCACTACCTTGGTTAGTGATATTCCCAAGTATTTTATTTTATTTGAGGATATAGAGAACGGGACAGTTTCTCTGATGTCTTTTTCCAAATGTTTGTCTTCTGTATATAGAAAGGCTACTGATTTTTGCATGTTAATTTTGCAACCTGCCACTCTGCTGAAGGCATTGATCACCTTCAGGAGATTACTAATACTGTTCTTTGGATCTGATATATATATAAGATCATGTCATCTGCAAAGAGGGATAGTTTGACTTCTTCCTCTCCGATTTGTATCCCTTTTATGGTGTTCTCTTGTCTTATAGCTTGGGCTAGAACTTCAAGCACTATGTTAAATAGCAGTGGTGAGACTGGACATCCCTGTCTTGTCCCTGAGTTAAGCGGGAACTCCTTGAGTCATTCCCCATTGAAGATGATTTGTGCTTTAGGAGATCTGTATATTGACTTTATCATGTTGAGGTATAGGCCATCTATGCCTATTCTTTCCATGGTTTTGGACATGAAGTGGTGTTGAATTTTGTCAAAAGCCTTCTCAGCATCAATTGAGATGACCATGTGTTTTTTGCTGTTGAGTTTGTTAATGTGGTGAATTATATTTATCGATTTGCAAATGTTGAACCATCCCTGCATCCCTGGAATGAAGCCAACTTGGTCCGGGTGAATTATAGACTTGATATGGGTTTGTATTCAGTTTGCTAGGATTTTGTTTAGGATTTTTGCATCGAAGTTCATCAGAGATATGGGTCTGTAGTTTTCTTTCTTACATCCTTGCCTGGTTTGGGAATTAGGGCGATGGTAGCTTCATAGAAGGAGTTTGGGAGCCTACCCTCTTTTTCTATGTCCCTGACAAGCTTCAAAAAGAGAAGTTTCAGTTCTATGATGAAGGTTTGGTAGAATTCAGCTGAGAACCCATCTGGACCTGGGCTTTTCAATTTCGGGAGGTTCTTGATTACCGATTCAATATCTGTGATTGTTATCGGATTGTTTAGGATCTTTATATGCTCTGGTCTGAGCTTTGGAAGTTGGTAGGTGTCCAGGAATTTATCCATTTCTTCCAGGTTCTCTAATTTTGTGGAGTAGAGGTTTTGGAAGTATGACCTGATGATACATCCAATCTCTTCAGGAGCTGTTGTGATCTCACCATTTTCATTTTTTATTTTGTTAATTTGGGCCTTCTCAGTTTTTCATTTGATTAAGTTGGGCAGGGGTTTGTCGATCTTATTGACATTTTCAAAGAACCAACTCTTTGTCTATTTTTTCAATTGTTTTCTTTGTTTCCAAGTCATTAATTTCAGCTCTGATCTTAATTATTTCCTTGTGTCTCGAGTTCCTAGGGTTGGATTTTTCCATCTGTTCTAATGAACTTAGGTATGAGGATAGTTGGTTGATTTGAGACCTCTCTGTCTTTGTTATGAAGGCATTTAGAGCAATGAATTTCCCCCTTAGAACTGCCTTCATTGTGTCCCACAAGTTCTGAAAGGATGTATCCTCATTATCATTTGTTTCTAGGAAGTTCTGGATTTCCTGTCTGATTTCTTGTTTGACCCATTCATTGTTTAGGATGGAGTTGTTCAGTCACCAATATCTATTGAAATTTTTGGATCCTCTCCCATTGTTAATTTCTAGCTTTAATGTGTTGTGGTCTGATATGATGCAGGGGATTACATTGATCTTTCTGAATTTGCTGAGGGATGATTTATGACCTAGAATATGGTCGATTTTGGAGAAAGTTCTATGCGCTGCTGAGAAGAATGTGTAATCAGTGTCCTTGGGGTGAAATGTTCTGTAGATGTCTGTTATCCCTAGTTTGTCAATGGTGCCATTTAGCAGCTTGATTTCCCTGCTTGTCTGTTGTTTGTACGATCTGTCTAGGGATGACAGTGGAGTGTTAACATCTCCTACTATGATGGTGTTGGCATCTATATCTGCTTTGCTTTTGAGTAATTTATGCCTAATGAACTGAGGGGCCCTTACATTTGGTGCATACATATTTAGTATAGTGATGTCTTCTTGCTGTATTGTTCCCTTGATGAGTAGGAAGTGGCCATCATCGTCCTTTTTTATTGCTGTTGGCTTAACGTCTATTTTGTCAGATATTAGAGTAGCCACACCTGCTTTTTTATTTTTCCCACATGCCTGGAAAATTATTTTCCACCCTTTTATTCTCAGTAGGTTACTGTCTTTAGTGATAAGGTGTGTTTCTTGTAGGCAACAGATGGAAGGGTCCATTTTCCTGATCCAACCTGCTATCCTGTGTCTTTTTATAGGAGAGTTGAGTCCATTTACGTTCAAAGTTATAACTGTGAGGTTTGCCATGTTGTAGAGAATATGGAGGTTGGTATCTGAGCTGTTTTGTTATCTCATTTGTGTTACCTTGTTTGTTCTTTGTTCCTTTCCTGGGATTGGTTATTTGTTTTGTCTGCAAGGGATATCTCATGAATTATCTTTTGCTGGTTTGGCTTTGTGCTCAAGTAATTGTAGAGCTGATTAGTCTCGTGGAATACTTTAATTCCACCATCAATTATGATGGATAACTTTGCTGGGTAGAGTAGTCTAGGTTGAAATCCATTCTTCTTTAGGCCTAGAATCGCTTTGTTCCAAGCTCTCCTGGCTTTTAAAGTTTCTCTGGAGAAGTCTGAGGTGATTCTGATGGGTTTTCCTTTATATGTGAGTTTCCTTTCTCTCGTTGCTCTAAGGACTCTCTCTTTATCCACAGTGTTTGGCATTGTAACTAAGATATGTCTTTGGGTCTTCCTCCTTTGATCCAATTTGTTTGGGGTCCTCCTTATCTCTTTTGGTTGTACCGGACTATCCCTTGCCAAGTATGGAAAGTTTTCTTGAATAATTCTGTTGAAAATATTTTCAATGCCCCTCGTTTGGTTTTCTTCTCCTTCCAGGATCCCCATGATCCTGAGAGTAGGTCTTTTTATGGTATCCCACATTTCCCTTGAGTCTTGTTCACTTGGTCTTTTGAATTTTGTCAAGGTTCTGATTTCCCTTGAATTCTCCTCTGTTTTGTCTTCCATGTCTGAGGTTCTGTTTTCCCAGTGATTGATCCTGTTGGTAAGAGATTCTAGGGATGTTCTTATTATTTAAATGTGGTTTTTGTTTTCTGCAACTTCTTTCTGGGTGGCTTCTATCATCCTGTTGAGATGTGATTTCATTTCAAGGTTTGATTTAATTACTTCTTCCTGACAGTCATTCTTATATTTGCAGATGTCTTCGGTTAATTTGGAAAGCTGCTTTTTGATTCCTTCAGTTTGTTGGCTTGTCTTTAGTTCTGATATGTCTCTTCTGATGTCCATTTGGTTCTCCTCTACTATATTAAGCCTGGTGGCAAAGCTAATGAGCTGACTTTGCACCCATTCAATATGTTGGTCCATCTTTTCTTGCATGACTAACATTAAGTTCTCCTTAGGACCTGTGCCAAAATGTTCGGGGTTTAGTGTCATATCATCCTGGTCCTGCTTCTGCTCTCTCTCTTTAGTGGTGTTGTTGTTGTCATTTGGTGCAGTTTCCTCAGCTGGTGTAATATTCTTGTGTTGAGGTCTGCCCATTTCGATTCCACTTGAGGTGGTTGGAGGAATGCCTTTGAGATATCTGCAGCGGTCGGTGGGTGTGGGGGATGGCAGAGAGCAGTGGGCAGTGGGGTGGGTTTAGTTGTTGGTGCTGTGGGGGTTGGTGGTCGTCAGGAGGGGTAGCGTACCCCCGGATGTCATGGGTATGGGGGGTGGAGCCACCAGATTAGGCTGGCCAGGGGAACAGGCCCACAGAGGTCTGCGGTCCCAGAGGATGGGATTGGTGGGGGTAGGGACGAGGGGTGAGTCTGCTGAGAACCCTGGAACTAGTGTTGCTGGGATCTCTGGGCACAGATAGAGGGGCTGATGGGTTCCTCAGGCACAAAAAAGGAGCGGAGACGCCCTGGAGGCCAGTGGGTGGTGGGAGGGGCTACGAAGGAGGCCCTGGTCAAACGGGTGAGAGAGAAAGAAAAAAAAAACAAGAAAGCTGCGTAATGAGGGGGGAGGGGCAGAGCAGATGCACTGGAGGTCAAGGGGAGGGGCTACAAAGGAGGCCCTGGTGGAACTG
>PVHP010050802.1:0-11611 GCA_004024765.1 Zapus hudsonius
AATTGGCCAATAACAACTGCATGCATTTATGACCTCCAATGTGAATAGGTTATTAAAGGTGGAAAGACGCACCTTAGCTGTGGGTGGCATCGTTCCATGTGCTGGACTAGAGAAAGGGGAAAACTGGCTGAGCTCCAGCATTCACCTTTCTGCCTTTCTGTGTTTCTTCACTGAAGGTGACCAGCTGACTCAAGATCCTGCCACTATGCCATCCTTCCCTTCCAGGAAGAACTGTGATCTTGATCTGCAAGTAGAAATAAATCCTGCCTTAACTTTCTTGTTAGGTGTTTGTTCACAGCAATGCCAAAGCAACTAATACACATACAAATGGATTTGTGATGGAAACATTTAAGGCTTATTCTCATTAATATTTAAAGAAAATAATCTGCATGCTTGCGTGAGTGGGGGGCACAGCTGGGCTTCTTGCATCTGCAAATGAATGTCAGACATTTGCATTACTCTCACTCAATGCTCAGGCTTACATAACAGGCTGGAGAATTGAACCCAGGCCACCAACTTTGTAAGCAAGTGCCTTTAGCCACTGAGCCATCTTTCCAACCCCTCCTCTCAGCAATTTTAAAAGACATGATTGTTGCAGTGTGGCTTTTCCTGCTGGGCATCATTTACTCATCCCATCTCTGAAGTAGACCAGTGTAGGAAACATGTTAGCCACTCAGGGCGGTTCTTGGTTTGAAAAGTAAACACACACTTTAAAGCAATGCACCTAGAAACGTGAACCTGGGACCCCCACTTTTACTGAGCTGCACATACACCCCGTTTTACACAGACACTAGTTTTCTGCTTAAGTGATCATTCTTCATGATCAGTACTCATTCAAACACATTCTTAGGCAGACCAGAGATTGGATGAGCATGGGGACATCCAGCTTGGACTGGTTTAGAGAGCATATGTGGTAAAGTGAACTGTGTTCTTTAAGAGCACTTTTAGGGAGAAATCCCTATTTGCCATCTTGTGTCTGTGTATAACTGGGTGTACATATGATTCAAGTCAGATGCATCATGGGAATGCACAGAATGAACAGTTGAGAACACTTAACCCCAAATCTATCAATCAAACCATAAGAACACCTGAACTACTCCCCCAGCAACAGTCCACCAGCCACTATGCCTTCTATAAAGAGAAGCCCAGACCCCTTCTTGGTGCCCTGGACTATGGTATTGATACTTGAGCTGTTGTTACTCCTTAGTAGAGGGATGGAGGGAGGATCACAGGGTCCTCACCTGGGCTTCCAACCATCCCTCTCTTCTGTTCCCCAGGTGAAAACGATGATTTGGGGCGATACTACCATAGGAAGTAGAAGGTTAACTGAAAGTGGGGCTTCGTGATGCAGCTTCCATGATGTTGTCATCTATGAAGGGGAGGGACTTTGGGGAGCTGCAGCTGTTTTGGGATCACCACACTCCTGTAAGTATCCTCCCACCTATGCCCTTTAAGTAAGCTCAATAAACTTATCGTTTCAACCAAGCTGGACTTACTACCTTGGTCTGTAGTCAGTGCCCTGCTTGGAACAAATAGAAGTCTGTTTATGTCTTTCCAGAAAATGTTAACTCGATTATGATACATTGGCATTAAATATCACTACTGTTAGATTTTATGCAAGCTGCCTCTTTCCTCCTGGCCACAGTTGTGACAGGCACCCCAGTATGTGTCTGGAGCTGGGACTTTGGAATCCTCACTGCTAAGCCTCACTTCCCCAGAGTGAAGGTCAAAGGGACACAGGCCATTTCTGCTTGTGGTCCTGGGTGGAGATTCCAGACCTCACTTCCCCAAGGAGTTTATCAGGTGCTCAAGATAACTGGATCATGTAGGCTGAGTCACAAATGAACTGCTCTCCTCTCATGTCCCATACATCAAAAGCAAGACCTCACAGTGCAAGTTCCCACTCCAAACCTCCCTAAGGAGCCTTAGAGCAAGCCACTTTTTTACTGGGTGTTCAAAAGCTTCCTTCCTTTCATTTTTCATCCTGCCATTCTCTCACCTGGCATTAAATAAATCCTGGATCTCCAAGAATCAGCTCATCTTGGATTCCTCTAGTCTTGATTTCAAATCTTACAATTACCATGTGTATTAGTCACTTTTCTGGTTCTGTGACCACATACATGATGAGAAGCAGATGAAGGGAGGAAGAGTTTATTTCAGCATGTAGTTCCTGGGATACAGTCCATCCTGGTGGGAAGAAATGCTGGCTGAAACAGGAGATGGCTAGTCACCTCACATTTACTGTCAGAAGAGAGAATGATTAATGCTTATGGTAGCTTTGTCTCCAGATCATGAAATAGTGCTGCTTATAGTTAGGGTGGGTCTTCCCCCTTCAATTAGCTTAATCTAAAAACTTTCTCATAGACACACTCTAGTCTGTCTTCTAGGTGAATCTAGACTCAATGAAATTGACATGATCAAGTTATTCATCAGACCATGATATTCCATAGATCTCCAGAACATGTCATTAAGAGGGTGGACTTTGAAATAACAGTTAAAGAATACTTAAACCTACCCTCTGTTACTTAGTAGCTATGTATGTTTAAGCAGAATTTTTATCCCTTGTGAGCCTCAGTTCCTGGTTTGTTAAGTAGGCATAATAACACTATTCAACTGGCCAGATCAGTTACTGAGATAATGTGTAGGATACTACTGCACACAGCATTACAATAAATGGTAGGCATTAAAATGAAGAAACTATTGATGTCCTTGGAAAGAATTTGTAAGGTGAGCTGGGAGATCTTCTAAACACGAATATTGCTGTCTACTGATGATGGATGTGGAGCCTTAGGGTTTAATAAGAGAAAGAAATAAAATAGGGGATTAGCCAACCTGAATCTAAGCATTAAAGATGAACTCTTTTGAGGGTGTCAGTTCCCTCTCACAAAATTACAACTGAGTTAATCATCTGCTCTAAACCACATACCCTCTATACACTTGGGACATGTCCATATGAAAATTAAGCAAGTCAAGTAGCACACATGCATGTATGTGATAGAGCTTACCAAATGACTTGGGTAATGGGGTTGGGCTGAAGTACAAATAGAAGCAAGAGTTTTTATGTCCAAATACATTTTTCATTTCATCACTTTTATGCCAGACCACTAATAAGCATTGCATTTCTTTGGAGGGGGGCTAATATCCCTTTTTAAAAACTATGCATGAAACCCACCAGTGTAGTCAGATCCCAAAATATTTGGTAACTGCCAAAAGTATAGGAAAAGAGTCCTAGGACAAACTGCTTAGAGTAGCTTTTCAGAGGCCATTGTTACGATCTGTCTCCTCTGAGCTCATAGAATGAATCCACGCAGTTACTGTTTTGACAAAGAGGCTGGTGTGGGTTCAGTTCCCTGCAAGGCCCAGTGTCTCTTGCTGATCAGTTTCTGGAGCATCATTCATAGCCGAGTCCTCCAAATGCAGGGCTAATGCGGATTATCTCTAGGTACTAGGGTTATGGGCAGTTTCAGTTTGTCCTCTTTGCTTATCTGCAATTTCTAATTTTTCTATAAGAAAGCAGATTACTTGAATTAATTTTTTAAATCAGGCAAAGCTTCTTTTAAAGTGAACTTTATCAGTTATATTCCATGTGAAATCCTCTTCTCAAACCTGGTCAGGAAAGAGGATTAGGCATAGATATTCACTTTAAAATGGCAAGAGAGGGCTTATCCTTTATGAACTCATTTTATTCACTAATTTGGAGCACAGATTATGGGGACAATAGCTAGTGAGAGATATGCATGGAATAGGGCATGACCGTGTGCCCTGGAAGTTGCCAAACTGGTCATTCGATACCACTGAGGCACCCAGAGTCATTTTTAATTGCTGTGACATGGTCTCACGATAGCCCATAAGTTCCAAATGGTAACTAGGTCAGGCATAAAGGGCATGGAGATGCTTGGGGATAGATGCAGAGATGAGTCAGCCCCACCTGGGCTCTGATTCTCCTCTGTCAGATGCCTGCCATGTGATCTTAAATTAAGTCTCTCATCATGGCTCAGTTTACTCATCCCCAAATAGATAACCTTAATAACATTTACCTTGGAGGATGGGTCATGGAACACTGTCTTCCCAGCATACCAAACATGACCATCTTCAACAGAGCAGCTATGACTATCCACAAGTGACGCTGAAGATCAGACCTGGTGGTGTTCCCTCATACAGGGTGGTATGGGTAAGTCATTGGAGTCTCACCTTCTATTCCTTCCACTCAATCCTGTACCTCCCTGCCAGCTGTATGCAATTCTGCCCCAGCGCCATGGGGTCTAAGAAGGTGCTGGAATATATAGAGTGTGGAGGGTTCAATGAAGGTTTACTATACAGCTATGGGGAGGTCCTTGTTCATGTTAGACCTCATTTCCCCAAATGAGTTAGAGTGAGACTTTTGTTTGTTTGTTTTCTGAGGTAGAGTCTTGCTCTATCTAGCCCAGCTGGCCTGGAATTCACTATGTAGTCTCAGAGTAGCCTTGAACTCATGGTAATTCTCCTGCCTCTGCTTCCCAAGTACATGTGCCACCATGCCCAGCTAGAGTGAGGCTTTTCAGTGACTGTTTAGGCATCACCTATAAGGAACCCTCAAATATGTTCCTGAAAGTTACACCCAATAAAGTCACTGATCAGCAAAGCTAGACTTGCATGGAATTGTTACTTTGGTCTGTTGTCGGAGCCCCTTCTGGGAGGAATACACATTTGCTCAGGCCTCACCAGGAAAAATTCATGCAACAGGACACACGCTCTACCTGGGTAGCTGATCTTCAAAGAGTGCTGGAATGCATATGGAACTCAATGGCCACCAGCTGAATGTCTCTGCTCACTGAGGGCTGGAGTTAGCCTAGTTACTTCCTCCCCAAACCCATCTCTGGTGGAATTTGGGGAGGTGACATTTGAGTTATATCTACTCCAGAATCGGCATGTCTCATATCTTGCTTCTCCACTGTATTCGACAGTTGCTGTCCTCACTTTAGAAAGCTTTGCAGAGTGGACACACCTCTCCTTCCTCCTCAGAGCGTCCTTGACATAAGGCTTCTGTATCAGGTAGCCATGCTCACCGGAAGGAACACATGGGGACCCAGTGACACAGAACTTGAATACATGCCACTATTCTACTTAAAAATCCCCAGCCTCTCTGGTGGGGAGATTCTTTCTGTCCTCCTTGCCCATGGGCTCTTTTATCATGATGCTGACTTCTTTTCAGCCAGGGTCCTTTTCCTGCTTCTCTGGCTGCCCAGGAGAAAATTTGATTTCTTTACTAAACCAAACCATTTTGTTTTAACCTACATGTATTCCTGGTTTACCTTTTTACATCTGAAAAAAAAAAAAAAAACAAAACCCCGTGACTCTTGCTAACAAAGCAATCATTTTGTCAACTATTTATGTCACTAAAACCTTTGAATTTTAAACAAATTATTTTCTTCTTGTCATAAAATCATCTCCAATCTATTCCTCTGACATATTAGAGCTAGATTTTGAGAGCAGGCAACTCAAAAAGCAGTAGAACCTGGCTGTATTCCTATACACTTAACACTTTGAGGTGAGACTGTAAATTCCTTACTCAAATTGAGCTTGAACATTTGTTTTCCCATTATTTATTTCTCCATTGATTTTTGTCCAGCGCCTGGCAGTGTTTTCACTAAAGAACTTCACAAATTTGGTTTGATGGATAGCTTCCATAGACCTTGTAGGCATTCAAGCCGAAAGATAAATAAACCTAACTGTGGACTGGAGGCTGCATTTCAAAGGACAGTGGTGGGAAGTGGACTAGGAGCTCACTTTGAACAGCATTGCCAAGATCATTTCTGCAGCTCAACTGAAAACACCATGCAATAAAAAGAAGTCCTCCTTTCAGCTAGGCTGCTGGTCCAGACAGGATTGGGAGGCTGCCCGCAGGTGGATCAAACGTCAATGGCATTTGCACCTTGTAGAAGACACTCTGTCCTAGCAGGTGTCAGCCAGGGACAGGGAAAGGCTGATACTGAGCTGCACTGCAAGTTGCCGGAGAGCCTGTGAATGCCACTTTGCTCCAGGACTGTGTCACTTATTAGCAGGCACAAGAGTAGTCATTGTTTCCAACATTAAATATAGGACTTTTGGAAGAATATTGTGTAAATGAAACAAGCATGATACAATATTCATATTAGATACTCGGTGGCAGAACTCAAGTAAAATTCATAGCTTCTGGTGTTCCCACCTAGAGGACTGTGGAAAATAACCAGTAGATTTTTCAGCCTAGCTATTTCAGATTACCTTTTAAGCCTAAGGGCCCTCATTTCTTTGTGCAGGAGACTTTTAGATTTGAACACAATTTTATATTTTGTAAATATCTCAATAAATTATGCTTATGTTCAAAGAACTTCTGGAAACTTTACCTTCATAATAAAATGGAAAACTCACCCATACCCCATCGTTCAAGAAATTTACTTCTAGTTTTACATTTTTGTTGAGTCTCTACTTTTAATTAATTTTAGATATGCCCAGAAGAAAAACCATTGGATTATATTGCAAGTCTGCTTTTTTATTTTCTGAAGAATTACTATATATTATTTTCCTTAGTAGTGGCAGTATTTTACATTCTCATAGTGAACAAAAGTCCTAATTTTCTCAAATTTCTGCCCATGCATCCTGGAGAGTCATCCTAAATGGTGTGATGTGGTTTTTATTTGTATTTCCCTGATGATTAATGTTGTTGATTGTCTAATTCTAATATACATTTTTTTAAAGTTTTGATGTATGTTGCCAAGTTAATCTCCAAAATTGTTTTACCAATCCAAGCTTTTAATAATACTGTCTCTGATATCCATTGGTGATACTTATTCAGACTGCTCGTAGACCTAGAAAATGATGCCATAAAGCCTTTGATTACATTTATAAGTGCTATATTTCTTCTGGTGATACAGACTTTAGAAGGCTATACACTAAAAATATAGGTACTGATTTGAAAGCTACATTTTCAACATGTAATTGATCCTGAGAAAAGTTACAGATGATTTAATAATAATTTAATATTATTTCTCTTGTCACCATTTTCTTTTCTTCTCCTCATTCCTGTTAGCTCCCAACTCCTCTAGGTACTCTTCTCTCCATGGATTCACTGATGAAATTAAATTATTATACTTTATTTAGTAATTTTCAAGGAGAGAGGGGGGAGAAAGAAGAGAAAGGAGGACAAAAAGGAGAAGGACCGAAAGGAAGAAGAGAAGGAGCCATGGAGGGGCCTCTTGCCCCTGCGAATAAACTCCAAACACACGCACCACTTTGTGTATCTGGCTTTATGTGGGTACTGGGGAATTAAACCTAGCCGGCTAGGCATTCAAGCAAACACCTTTAACTGCTGAGCCATCTCTGAAGTCCTGATGAAATTAAATATTCCTATGTAGCCCCTAGTTCATTTTACTCTCCTTCAGTTACCATAACCAATAAACGAATAGTTGTTAGCTTTTCCTACCCATGAAAAAATAGAAAGGAGAAAAGTAAACTGCATGTGATATCTGTTGATACTGGTTGAAGAAACAAACATTGCATGAACACTGGCCCAAGAGTTCAGTGATGCTGTGTCCATTCAACGCAATAAACACATTTCTTTCTCTAGACTATTAACTTGAAGTTGTCAAATGTACTAGTGAAAATGCTTCCTTAATGCTAAGCTCCTCAGTTAGAGATGCCTCTGACTAACCCGCCCCTTCAGTGTCAGATTTTAGTGACTTTCTGTATCTGTGATTTGTTGATAACACAATTGATAGAAGAAGAAAACATCCAGATTTACACCTTTTCTAATGAAAATATCTTGGCTAGGCTGGGAATTGCTTAGACATGTCCTTCTTACTCTGTCTTGTCCCTGCCTTTTCATGCTTTACTAATCAAATTAATTTAGTTGTTCACATTCTTTTTCAGAAACATAAAATAAATTGAAAATGCATATGCTCTGCTGAGACAAACAGGAAGCCATGAAATTGTTTAGCCTACAATGAAACACAAAATTTAAAAAGAGAACGGCAAACCAGCATCAGCTTGGGAGAGAATATTTAGAGAAAAACAACCATCCAGTGAAAGCAAATAAAACAGCAAAGATCTTAGGAGTTTTAGCCCTTCTGTAAACTGTATGTTGTACCTGTTGATACTACATTACATGTAGCTATATGTTCAAAATGAAATGTCTATTGTTAATAAAATGTTCAGTGTTCATGAACATATATTGATAATAAAAATCAAAAGGGAAATGAAAACACTTATCAGCGAGAAGTGATTTCACAATGGAAATAATTCATAAAGAGATCAGTTACTATGGCATCAGAAGTGCTCACAGGAACTGTTCTCAGTGCTAGGAGAAGTCTCACAGGTGATTTTCTGAAGATGTGAAGGGGTTGGATTGGAAGGGAAGCAAAACTCCTAAGGGAAAACAGCACAGGGCATGGAGGGGCAATGCCACATCATCCTTTGTCGTTAAAGGGAAGGAAGGCAAGTAAGGAAGAAGGCAGCAGGTGCTTGCTTGTAGCAGGGCTGAAGACAGTCATGACTCATTCTGGAGCTTGGCTTTTATCCTGGAGGGATGGATGTTACCAGACACCATCTAAGCAGAGTAGTTACATAGCCAGTGCTGGGAGACGTGGGTGCCAGTTGAGTGGATGGGTTTGGAGGGGTGGGTGAGGGCTGGAGGCAAGTGTCCAGCAAGGAGGCCAGAAGAACAGTTGCAGACACGGAAGGAGTTTTGCAGGCCAGAGGAGGATGTTGAGTGTCCTCCTCTTATTTCCCTGAGAGTCTCGCACTGAATCTGGAGTACCCTACTTTTCAGCTATGCTGATGACCAGGGAGCCCAGTGATCCTCTTGTCTCTGCCCGCCTCCAGTGCTGAAGTCACAGGCAAACATACCATGCCTGGCTTTTTTTGAGAGAGGGGACTTGAACTCGGGTTCTCCTGCTTGTAGAGCATCAGTGTTCTTCCCCACCATGCCCTCTCCAGAGTCCTGGAATTTTACTTTGAAAGCTGCATGTTAAGTGAAAGAAATAAATTAACTAAGTGTGTATGCTTTGGGCTTAGTTCTTATTTTATTACTGGGATCTCAGCTATGAGCCCAGTGATGGGTGAGGACAAAATACTACGTTTTACCACTGTGAATTCAGCCTCCTTGTCTTCAGAGAGGAATCTCATATAACATATTTCTCATCCTAAGATTTTCTCTCATTTGGAAAACTTCATTCCTGCTGATAATGCCCATGTCCTCCTCAACTTTTTTCATTTATGTTCCTAAATATTTTATCTATGTATACACACTGCAAATACCTGAAATGTCTATAGCTTTTCTGCTTAGTATTAGCCCTCAACACTATGAAGACAGCACAGTTACCCTTGCAATGTTGAATGAAATGCCAGAGTCCCCTCCATGAATCCATAGTTTTACTCTTATTTGCAGTTGACATCATTTACATTTTTTTCCTTTTTATTTTGAGGCAGACTCTCACTCTAGCCCAGTCTGACCTGGACTCACTCTGTAATTCCAGGTTGGCCTTGGATTTATGGTGATCTTCCTACCTCTTCCCTGCTCCCCCACCAAGTGCTGGGATCAAAGGCTTGTGACACCACACCTGGCTTTATTTATACTTTTACTGAGTTAAAACTTCCCTATAAAGCATTTTGGGAGAAATTTTTAAAAAATGGAAAAACAAACTGTTATGCATAACACGTGATGGGAAAGTAGCAGAAAGGGTGTAAGCTTGTTAGATACAATAAACCTAACAAAAAATGAAACTCAACAACGGCATTCCGGTGTGTTAGGGGTTTCATGGGAAGAAAGAGGCCAAGCTAAGTAATCCGGGAGAAAAATCTCTTTGTGGGGACAGCCAAGTGGACGTAGGGGAGTAGAGAGAGCCAGGAAAATCCCAGTCCATTGACAACAGCAGAGGACTGTTGTCATAAATATCGGAGGGCATTCTATAGATTGAAAAGATAAAGATGGATATTTCAGAGTTTATGCCATTATTAGATTCTCTGCAATTTTCTTCAGTGCCAATTTATTTTACTTAGTGAAAATTCCATGAAAAATTAATAAATGAAGATATTTGCACTAAAAATTTCTCTGTGCAACAGATTTGCCACACGCCAAGCCATAACAATTTGCAATGATACATTTAGTTATATTATCAGAAACATTATGCCATTATTGGATTATTGTTTGCTATATGGGGATATTCATAATGAGATGAAGCCGTCGGCAACGTTTAATGAGGTTTTCCATTTTTCTTTCATTCATTCAGCTTTTAATAATGCCGACAGGGCTTGTTGTTCATCTGACTGGGCTGGCAAAGCACAGTCGTTGGAAAGATGCTCGGAGGCTGCGCCAGCCCCGCAGAGCTGCGCGGAGGAGGATCACCTCTTCATTCCATTCAGGCTCCCTTATCGTGCTGTGTGCTCTGTCACAAATGATAACGCTGAGCTTCTTTGTGTTTGCTGACAACATGCCAGCTAAGCAGTGTTCCAGGGAAAACATATACTTTCTTTGAAGTATTTGCTTTAGGATGTTTCAAAGCTTAGTTTTGTTGCCAGCCTCCACAGCATCTCAAATAGCCCCCTCCCCACTCTTTCTCTCTCTCAGAACACACACACACACACACACACACACACACACACACACACACACACACAGCATATGCTGAAGAATTGTATAAAAGATAGTGACAACCACAGCCATAGAATTAGGTATTCACATTTATTTTTCTATATTATGAGTGGTTATGCTAATTTTCTAGAAAACTATATAATGTACAGTTACCAAAGGATAAGTCTAGCTTTTGTAAAATATATATATATATATATATATATATATATATATATTATTTTATTTATTAGAGAGAGAGAGAGAGAGAGAGAGAGAGAGAGAGAGAGAGAGAGAGAGAGAGAATATGTGTGCTAGGGCCTGTAGCCACTACTGAGGAATTCCAGATGCATGTGCCACCTTGTGCATCTGGCTCTATGTGGGTTCTGGGGGGGGGAATTGAACTCAGGTCCTTCTACTTTGCAGGCAAGCACCCTAACCACTGAGCAATAGCTCCAGCCCCAAGTTTAGTTATTATTATTATCACCACCACAACCATCATCATTATTACTTTGGATGCAAGACTTTGTTTTAATGGTGGAGAGGCAGAAGGGAGAGAGGGAGAGAGGAAGAGAGGGAGAGGAACCAAGAGAGAAAGAAGGAAAAGAGGAAAGTGGGGAAGATTCTTGAGATTTTTAAAAGCCTGAACTGTGGCAACATGTATCTACCTTAGTAAGATCATAGACTAAGTTTATGAAACTGTTTCATTATTCCTTGAAGGTTTCTTAGTCATTTGTGTGTAGCATATATGGCTTTCAGTTATTGAGTATGTTCAACTGAAGGCAACAAAAATAGCATGTGTAATTTTGATGTAGCAAAATTTAATGTTGCAGGGAAATATTATGTTAAGCCTAGTGAGTTTACGACAGCATCTTGAGTACTCTGTAAGCACTGCCAACAAACCCTGAGAATCATCTTATTATTGTTAACACCTTAAAGCAAACTGGCCTTTGTTTTGTTTTCTGTACTTTGCATTGAAGTTTGTAAGGTAAATTCAAGTTATATTCTCTCCCAGCACAATTAGCAGACCCA
>PVHP010050803.1:0-11681 GCA_004024765.1 Zapus hudsonius
GGCAGGAAGGTGTGCCAAACACTGGCAAGGGGAAGCTGGCTTATAACCCCATAAGCCCGCCCCCAACAACACAGCTTCATCGAGGTTGTAAAACCCAAACTGCCATCAGCTGAGGATCGATCTATCAGAACACATTCATTTGTTTGTGGGGGACACCTGGATCAAACCATGACAGTCCGCCCCTGGCCCCCACAAACTAGTAATCATTCAAGATATAAACACAATATGTTCAGCTCAACCCTTAAGTCCCCGCAGCTTTCTACTGAGCCATAATACCAAAAATAAACCCATAATGGCACAGAACATTCACAATGCAAAACATGAGGCACAGCAAAAAACAGATTGACCAATACAAGATTTAAAACAAACAGGGCACCATCAATCTCTAACTCCAAGCTCAATGATTCTTAACCAATAACACAAGTCTCTTGGAGATTCAGTTCCGCCCCTCCAGCTCGGCTACTCACAGTCCGGGAAAACGTCATCCGGTGCTGGCAGCTCGCCTTGGCACCCATCCACAGTCCTGGAATTCACTGGGTCTCCATTGCAACCCACAGTTCATCCTCATGGCTCCATCAGGCTCCATGCAGGCAACCTTGCACACCTGCTTCACATGCCGATGGCCATTTTTCAAAAACAACACTGTGTTGCAAATCCAATGACTCTCTCTTTTTCCATTTGCCATACTCCACAGAACCAGGTGGGCTACCAACTTGTTAATCCAGGGGGGAATCAAAGCATTCAGGCCCCTTACTTCAAAGAGTCTGCATTCTTCCTGTTGTTCCAATGCAGACCAGCTGGCTGAATCTCAATGGTTGTCATCTCTCAAACAATTGCAGGTGAACGGGCAGCAGTTTCGACCCAAAGATCTTTCTTTCTGTGCCATCTCCATCTGCTCACACCAGTCCATCTTTATGTAAAGCAACCCTGCACAGGTTTCCAGGACACAGGCAGGCAGAATGCAGCAAGCCTCACATGCAAACTGCTTCTGGCACAGTCCTGACAATGTTCTTTCTCCCCCTCGTAAGCCAAACCTCACAGTCCATATTTCTCATTACCTTCAGGTCTTTTAACTCTGACCAGAATGGTCCATCACACTGTACTTACAGAACTGCAAGGCACCTCTTAGGACAAGCTTTCCAATCTGTCCACATTCCTTCTGCAGATCACTTCCAAAAGCCCAAAGCCACAAGATCAGGGTTCTAGCAGCAACAGATGACCCCCACGTCCTGGTACCAAAACTGTTGGGGTCAGCTTTCTCTTGTTGCTGCGCAGAGAGAACCCAAACAAAAGTGGCTTGTAGAGGAATGGGTTTATTTGGCTTACGGACTCGAGGGGAGACTCCATTCTGGCAGGGAAAACGATGGCATGAGCAGAGGGCTGGACATCACCTCTGCCACAGCACTGCAAACAGCGGCAGGAAGGTGTGCCAAATACTAGCAAGGGGAAGCTGGCTTATAACCCCATAAGCCCACCCCCAACAACACAGCTCTAATGAGGTTCTAATTCCCGAATTGCCATCAGCTGAGGATCGATCTATCAGAACACATTCATTTGTTTGTGGGGGACACCTGGATCAAACCATGAAAGTTGGTTTTAATCTGTGGGTATGGAACCCCCAGATAAGAAGATCTGTCATAATATTTTTTGGGTGTCTGAATCTATACTTTTTTAAAAAATATTTTATTTATTCATTTTCAAGCAGAGAAATACAGAGGGGGGAGGGGGAGAGAGCATCAGGGCCACCACCTTGTGGGTCTGGCATATGTGAGTACTGGGGAATTGAACCTGGGGCCTTAGGCACTGGAGGCAAGTGCCTTAATCGCTGAACTATCTCTCCAGTCCCTGAACCTATACTTTTAAAACTAGACTCACTGCATTATCTGTTGCTATTTTTTGTAAAACAAACAAGCAAACATGCAAAACAACCTGTTTAGAAACAGAGACTGTGTCTTGCAAAGCATAGGAGGGGTGATATTGCCCACCTGATACCTATTCTCTCCACTTCCTCATTAACAGAATTCCCATTTTGTTGTACTGGAAACATGTCCAAGTAAAACACAAGGTTTTCTCAGGTTCCCTTACAGTTGGCATGTCTATGTGATGTAGTCCTGGCCAATGAGACACAGCATTCTACTGGGTAAGGCTTCTAGAAAAGCTATTATTAATAGATATCAGAAAGGACAGATTCAGCTGGTACATGCCTTTTTCCCTTCTTTCTGCTTAAACATAGGAGAGGTAAGTGCCTCAGTGAGGCCCAGGTGGGACCCACACTCTGAAAACAGCAGTTCAGACAAAGGAGCCTGTTGGAGGTGATATTCTGGAACATCTTTCCCAGTCTCAAACTTACCCCCCAGGTGTCTAGTTAATGCAGCAAAACAAATTATTTATGTGTTTAAGACACCCCAGAAAAGTTTGCTGTTATTATAGCTAAATGAAAATTTAATGTTATTTCATACTTGTTCAAACATTTATTTAACATATACTGAGGCCGGGGAGATGGCTCAGTAGGTAAGAACACTTGGTATTAAACATGAAGACCTGAGCTTGATCCCTACATCCACATAAAGAGATGAATGTGGCTGTGCACACCTGTAACCCAGTGATGAGGGAGACAGGAGGATCATTTGGCTTGCTGGTCAACCAGTCTAGTCAAAGAGCAAGAGTCCCAAATTCAGTGAGAAACCCCTGTCTCAAGGAAATAAGGCAGAAGAGCAACAGAGAACACCTGATATCCTCCTCTGTGTCCACATGCATGTGCAAGGGGCACAGATGTGTACACACGCATGCATATGCCACATACCACAATACTACACCACACATGCTACAACACAAAACACATAGTGAGCACATTTGGTGTTTATTAGGAACACTGTGCTAGAAATCAAACACAAAAACAGAGTCACAAAATACAGTAGATAGAATAGAAAAATCTATAGTTCCATACAGACCATAATTTATGATGGTTCTGAGACAAATTAGATCGACCCACCTCTCTCTTAGGCATTGGGACAGGAGTTTAGCATCATTAGGATGATGTTAAGTACCATTAAGGCATTGTTTACCACTAATGGTGAACTTTTATGGTATCCAATTTCATGTTTATGTTTCCTTTGGATAGATAAGATATTGGGGGCTAGGGAGTTTCATTCGCTAATTGACAGTTGGTAGAGCTCTCCCTGATGTCCTGGCTGCTTTGAGTGAAGGACTATCAGCCGAGCAGCGAGTTGGACTGCCCTCGCATTAGCGCTGGCCTCTATAGGCACTTTGAAGAAGCCGTATTGTAGTTACCACAGCTTATTGCCAGAGCACATCTCTGGAGACAGAAGGCGCTCTTTGAAAAAATAAATAAGATTGACAAACCCCTGGCCAATCTAACGAAATGGAAAAAAGAGAAGGCCCAAATCAACTGTCATGGTTTGATCCAGGTGTCCCCCACTGTTGTAGTCAGCTTTCTAGTTGCTGCACAGAAAGAACCCAAACAAAAGCGGCTTGTGGAGGAATGGGTTTATTTGGCTTATGGACTCAAGGGAAGACTCCATTCTGGCAGGGAAAACGATGGCATGAGCAGAGGGCTGGACATCACCTCTGCCACAGCACTGCAAACAGCGGCAGGAAGGTGTGCCAAACACTGGCAAGGGGAAGCTTGCTTATAACCCCCAAAAGCCCGCCCCTGACAACACAGCTCCATCAAGGTTGTAAAACCCAAACTGCCATCAGCTGAGGATCGATCTATCAGAACACATTCATTTGTTTGTGGGGGACACCTGTATCAAACCATGACAGCCTGCCCCTGGCCCCCACAAACTAATAATCATACAAGATATAAACACAATATGTTCAGCTCAACTCTTAAGTCCCTGCAGCTTTCAACTGAGCCATAATACCAAAAATAAACCCGTAATGGCACAGAACATTCACAATGCAAAACATGAGGCACAGCAAAAACAGATTGACCAATACAATACAAGATTCAAAACAAACAGGGCACCATCAATCTCTAATTCCAAGTTCAATGATTCTAACTAATAACACAAGTCTCTTGGAGATTCAATTCCGCCCCTCAAGCTCGGCTACTCAAAGTCCGGGAAAACTTCATCCGGTGCTGGCAGCTCGCCTTGTAAAACCCAAACTGCCATCAGCTGAGGATCGATCTATCAGAACACATTCATTTGTTTGTGGGGGACACCTGGATCAAACCATGACACCCACAAACAAATGAATGTGTTCTCAGTGATCAATGCTCAGCTGATGGCAGTTCGGGAATTAAAACCTCGCTAGAGCTGTGTTGTCAGGGGTGGGCTTATGGGGGTTATAAGCCAGCTTCCCCTTGCCAGTATTTGGCACACCTTCCTGCCGCTGTTTGCAGTGCTGTGGCGGAGATGATGTCCACCCCTCTGCTCATGCCATCGTTTTCCCTGGCAGGATGGAGTCTCTCCTCAAGTCCATAAGCCAAACAAACCCATTACTCCACAAGTCACTTTTGTTTGGGTTCTTTCTGTGCAGCAACTAGAATGCTGACTACAACAGCAACAAAATCAGAAATAAAAAAGGAGAGATCACAATAGACACCAATGAAATTGGAAGACTCATGACTCATCAGGACATACTTCCAAAACCTCTATTCCACAAAATTGGAGAATCTGGAAGAAATGGTTGAATTCTTAGACACCTACTGTCATGGTTTGATCCAGGTATCCCCCACAAACAAATGAATGTATTCTAATTGATAGATCCTCAGCTGATGGCAGTTTGGGTTTTACAACCTCGCTGAAGCTTTGTTGTTGGGGGCGGGCTCATGGAGGTTATAAGCCAGTTTCCCCTTGCCAGTGTTTGGCACACTTTCCTGCAGTGCTGTGATGGAGGTGATGTCCACCCTTCTGCTCATGCCATCATTTTCCCTGCTAGAATGGAGTCTCCCCTCAAGTCTGTAAGCCTAATAAATCCATTCCTCCACAAGCTGCTTTTGCTTGGGTTCCTTCTGTGCAGCAACTAGAAAGCTGACTGAAACACCTACCACCATCCAAAACTAAAGTCAGAGCAGATAAATCTCCTAAATAAACCTATTACATCTATCAAAATCGATAATGTAATTAAAAACCTCCCCAGAAGGAAAAGTCCAAGGCCCTGATGGATTCTAAGCCAAATTCTACCAAACCTTCATCACAGAACTCAAACCACTCTTTCTGAAGCTTTTTAGAGCAATCAGAGAACAGGGAATTCTTCCAAACTCCTTCTATGAAGCTTGCATCACTCTAATACCTAAACCGAACAAAGATAAATCCAGAAAGGAAAACTATAGACCTATATCCCTGATGAACTTAGATGCAAAAATTCTGAATAAAATCCTTGCAAACCGAATTCAATAACATATTAAAAGTATTATCCACCTCGACCAGGTTGGCTTCATCCCAATGATGCTGGGATGGTTCAACATATAGAAATCAATCAACATAATCTGCCACCTTAATAAACCACAAAAACCACATGGTCATCTCAATCGATGCAGAGAAAGCTTTTGACAAAATCCAACACCACTTCATGATCAAAACACTTGAAAGACTTGGAATAGAGGGCCTATTCCTCAACATAATTAAGGCCATATACAAAACTCCTAAAGCCCAAATAATACTCAATGGGGAAAGACTCAAGGAGTTCCCACTAAATTCAGGAACAAGACAGGGGTGCCCACTCTCACCACTGCTTTTTAACTTAGTCCTAGAAGTTCTAGCCAATGCAATAAGACAGAAGAAAGACATAAAAGGGATAAAAATTAGGAAGGAAGAAGTGAAACTATCCCTTTACACAGATGACATGATCCTATACATAACGGACCTGAAGAATAGCATCACTAAACTCTTGAAGGTGATAAACTCCTTCAGAAAAGTAGCAGGATACAAAATTAACACACAAAAATCAGTAGCCTTCCTGTATGCAAATGGCATGCATACAGAAAAAGCATTCAGCGAAACAGTCCCATTTTCAATAGCCACATATAAAATCAAAACCTTGGAATCACACTAACCAAGGAGGTGAAGGACTTGTATAATGAAAACATAAAAATGCTCAAGAAGGAAATTGAGGATGACGTGAAAAGATGGAAAGATCTCCCATGTTCCTGAATAGGTAGAATTATCATCGTGAAAATGACACTACTTCTAAAAGCTATCTAAAGATTCAATGCAATACCAATAAAAAATACCAGCTTCATTCTTTGCAGACATAGAAAAAATAATCTCCAAATTTATTTGGAATGGCAAAAGGCCTTGGATATCCAAAGCCATCCTTAGTAAAAGAAGCACGTCAGGTGGTATCAACCATGCCCGACCTAAGGTATACTACAAAGCCATCATAACAAAAACAGCATGGTACTGGCACAAAAATAGACCAATGGAACAGAATTGAAGACCCTGCCCTAAGCTCAAGCCACTATAGTTACTTCATATTCAACAAAGATGACAACAATGTTAACTGTAGTAAAGATAGCATCTTTAACAAATGGTGCTGGACAAATTGGATAAATACTTGCAAGAAAATGAAACTAGACCCTCTCTTCTCACCATGCACAAAAATCAACTCCAAATGTATCAAAGACCTCAAACTCTGAAAACCCTGGAAGAAAAAATTGGGGTTACTCTCTATGAGATAGGAATAGGGAAAAACTTCCTGAAGAAACCCCACTAGCCCAGAAAGTGTAACAATCACTTAACCAATGGGATCTCATCAAGCTAAAAAACTTCTGTACAGACAAATGTACCATACTCAAAGCCAATAGACCACCATCAAAGTGGGAGTTAATCTTTGTCAGCTACAATACAGATAGAGGTCTAATATCTAGAATTACAAAAAACTCAAAAAATTAAATAAAAAACTATCGAACAGCCCTCTCACAAAATGGGGAACAGAACTCAACAGGGAATTCACAGAGGAAGAAATACAAATGGCTAACTCCCATTTCAGAAAATGTTCAATGCCATTAATCATCAGAGAAATGCAAATCAAAACAACAATGAGATTCCATCTAACTCGAGTCAGAATGGCAATCATTAAAATATTTTCTAACAATAGATGCTGGTGAGGTTGTGGGGAAAAAGGGACCCTCATTCACTGCTGGTGGGAATGCAAACTTGTACAACCGCTATGGAAAGCAGTGTGGAGGCTCCTGAACAGGATGGATATAGAGCTACTGGCAGACCCAGCTATCCCTCTACTGGGCATCTACCCCCAAGTTTCCTCGCCAGAGACATTTGCTCAACCTTGTTTATAGCAGCTCAATTCATAATAGCGAGGAATTGGAACCCAAATGTCTATCACTGGACAAATGGATATCAAAGTTGTGGTACATATACACTATGGAATTCTACACAGCTGAAAGGAAAAATGACAAAATGAAATTTAAAGAAAAATGGTTGGACTTGGAGCAGAATTCCTAGTGACCACACACAAGAGCAGAAAGCCAAGCACTGCATATTTTCCCTCATATGTGGTTCCTAGCCATGTTAAGTCTGAACATTAAGAAAATCTGTCAGTGAATGGAGTTTGTAAAAGGGAATGGAATGAAATTTTTTTGGGGGTGATGGGAGAGTTGGGGGAATGGAAGAGTGGGGGGAATGGGAGGGAGGGGAGACTCATATAGTTAACTAAACTAATAATGAATTCACACCATAAAACCCTGGCTTTTATACAGTAAGTTACTGAGGAAGCTGAGGGCACCACCTGCTAAGAGGGGCCATGAATAGAATGGGAGGAAGACTAACCTCAAGAATAATTGCTCAGGCCTGCATCTCCCTGTTCCAGTTATTGGTTCCTTCCCACACTAAGCTGTTGATCAAAGAGACCCATGAGGTCCCCAAAATGTGACAGACTTCTGTCAAAGCTCTTGAATACCTGCCCCAGGCCTAAGGTAAGAACCTTTTGCTGAAGAAATCACAGAGTGTCATCAAACAATACCAAGAGATCCTTCTAGATCCAGAATGGTAACCTTCATGTTGTAGCACTGGAAGGTGTTGCATGAGCTGCCAGGGGAAATTGGTCAATGATATTTGGAGAAAGCAGAGACCACTGATAAATAATATAGACAGTTGTCACAAGAATGCTTAACACACAGCTATATGAAAGAGACCAGCAAGTCAAGAAATGCTCATCTGTGCAATAGTGGCACTAAACCTAGGAGGGTAATCAATGGCTTAATGATTGGCTAAGAGGTCAGCTTAACTGGAACTGGGATCCAAGGCATAATCCTATGGGGACCAAGATCTCGGGCTCCTAGGAGAAATTCCCACTACCAAAGAGCTACAGAGAGGCTACACCCATTAGGAGCTAGCCAAAATAGCAATGTTGTCTCATTTAATCTATACTGATCTCATTCTCTGGTGGAGATCCTGTTTGTATTTTTAGAAGGTATTGAGAGAGCCAGGGACAACTCAATTCCACCAACAAGACATTGGATGAAGGCTGACTTCCCAACAAGAGACAAACCACCCCTGGCTTTCACACAGGGCCCAAATGAAACCTACGAGAAAGTGATGAGACAAACAGGAGACCAATCACCACAGCAAGTCTGATAACCCATGGAAGGTCAATGGAGACAGACACCAACGATACCCATCACACCCCACGGCAAAGATCCAGAGACACTTAAGATCTTAACAACAAAGCAGACTCAAAACTCACCCACTATGACTCAGGGACCTGAGCGGAAGAGGGGGCGGAAAGAATGTAAGAGCCATGGTGGGGGAGAATATCCAGAGACATTGCCCCCTCAGCAATGATACACAAGGGGGGAAGGAAAAAAAAAAGAACAAAAAACTGGCTCCATCTGGTACAGTTCATAACCCCCTAACCTATGGACATATCCAGTATACGCACCGAGGAAGGACCCCAGTGGGTAGGGGACAGAGAGGAGGGAAACAGGGACACCTTCACAAGATTTGCTCATACAATGTATAAACTTATTCATAATAAAGATATGTTAAAAAAAAAGAAGGCACTGTGGCAGCTATGACTAGTTCAGACAGATGGGGATGTTTTGCTAACATGAGCCTTGTAAAGTCTAGATGACCCTGCTTATCGTGAAGACATCTTCTCCAGGTCAGAGGGTGATGACTTTCCCTGGCAGCTCAGCAGAAAGGCTGATTGATGTGAGTGGGGTCCCTCATTTGTCTGAGGGACTGCACCATGATCAGCGCTAACACAGTTGTTCATGTGTATGAAGATATGCCATGATTGGTGCAAATACCCTTACCACATCCTGTTTGTGGCTATAGAAGCAGGCTGTTCAGCTCACTTGGTCAGACAGCCCTCCTGTGCTGCCCCTGGTGTTGTCCCTGTAGACCCCACCTCCACCAAAGGATTTTCCCTAGTGGTCTTTGAGCAGCCTGAGCTGGTACCGGAGGATGGTGAGCAGAATCAGCGACGAGAGCCAGCTGCTGAAGAGGACTGTGTAGGGTTAAGAAGGGAAGCTCTGGGGCCTGGTTGAGGGCCAAGGACCTCAGGCACTTGGGTCTAAGAGCTGTCACACTAGCTGTTGCCATGGGCAGGGGATCCTGACACCCTGGGCCTGAGAACTGTAATGTGTCACTAACTGAACAGTGGGGGGGGGTCCCCAGGACCCAAAGCCTAAAGGAGTAGTGTAATTCTAGAAGGTCCTGTCTGTTGCCACTGCTACTGAAAGTGAAGAATTACAAGAGCCATCAAATGCTGAGGCCAATGTTCATTAAAAACCAGATCTCAGCTACTTGAGAGGCCAAGGCTAGAGGATGGCAAGTTCAAGCCTGCCTGGGCTACAGAAAGTTCAAGGCCAACAGGACAGCTTAATGAGAATCTGTCTCACAATAGTAAAAAGAAGGCTGGAGGTAGGACTCATACGTAGAAAACTTGACTAACACACAGAGGACCCTAGGTTCCATTTTCAGCACCACAAGGGGAGGGAAAATAAATAAAAGAGGGAAAGGAAGAAAGAAAAACACTAATCCATACATTGGAGGTTCTTCACCTTCACTTCACCGTGAACTTGAGAAAATATGGTTCCCAGTTCAGTCCCTATCCCTAACTCTGGACTTCATCAATTTGCTAATTAAAAGTAAAAGAAAGTTCTTGGATTAGGGAGATGGCTCAGTGGTTTAATGTACTTGCTTAAAAAACCTGCTAGGGCAGGGTTCAATTCCTCAGTACTCATGTAAAGCCAGATTCACAAACTGGTGTATGTATCTGAAGCGTCTTTACAGCAACAAGAGACCCTGGCACAAGCATTCTTTTTCTTTATCTCTCTCCTTTCCTGTCTGCTTGCAAATAAATTAAATGTATATAATATATATGAGATAGTATATATAATATATATGTGTATGAAATAAAAGAAGGTTTTCTTGGCAAAGATGAAAAAAAAAAAAAAGAAATGGAGCCCTGCTGGAGGTGTATTGTTGAGGTGGGCTTATGGGTGTTATAGCCAGCTTCCCCTTGCCAGTGTTTGGTAAACTCTTCTGTTGCTGTTGTCCATCTGATATTGGCCAGGAGGTGATGTCCAGCCTCTGCTCATGTCACTGTTTTCCCTGCCATCATGAAGCTTCCCCTTGAGTCTATAAGCCAAAATAAACCCTTTCCTCCACAAAAAAAAAAAAGACCAGAGAAGTAAGGCTCCAGCCTGAGTGCCTAGAACTCCAAGTCTCTGGCTTTAGAAGCCGCTCCTAGCTCTCAGGACTTGGTGCTAAGTCTCTGGGTCCCACCAGTCCAGCCCCTAGGTCTGCAGCAGTCAGGGGCCCTTAAGTGAAAGCCCCAGACAGTGATTGATAACAGGATACTTTTGAAAAAAAATTTTTTGAGAGACAGGGTCTCACTCGACTTCACATTAAAATAAACAACACATTTTTATTTATTTGAGAGACAGAAAGAGGTAGATGATAGAGAGAGGGGAGAGATTCATGCACCACTTTGTGCATCTGTTTTTATGGGGGTTCTGGGGAAATGAACCCAGGTTCATTAGGCTTTGCAGGCAAGTGCATTAATCACTGAGCAATCTCTGCAGCCCCAGATTTTTTGGCTTCCTGATGGTGTGAAAGAATTCAGCAAACATCAGACTTTAAGTTCTGAATTTTGATCTCCTGGCCTAGCCATATGCATGCAGTACAAGCCTCTCGTGATGCTGGGCAGCAGTAGCAAGTTACAGTTCCCAGTCAGCCATGTGCTCACAAGATGGGAAAGCCCATACTCTATGGTGTTTTCTGCTGTTAATCAAGTTGTAGTAAATGCACGTTATAACGTGTATTAGGATACATAACCCATCAAAAGTCAAGAAACATCTAAATTTAAGTCCAAAGTTCAGAGAGGATATGCTTTGTTGCAGACCTCTAGCCAGTAGAATCTATCAAGGGAGAGTCAATCACTTGCTTTATGTATTTAGGAAACCTATCAAAGAACCACATTCCAGACGAGCAAAAGCGTGAAGTTCAGGCGACCCGGCTTTGCTTGCAGTTCTCTAATGAAGTAGGTTTGGGGAGGTGGCATAGGGTACTTGGTTACTTTTTCCTGAACCTATTTTTCTTCTTTGAAAGACGAGATGATTGAATATTGTAATCTTACAATAATACCCAGCTCTAAAATGAGCACAGACAGGCACGGAATGGACTAAAGTATCTGTAAATGTAAGTTCTAAGACTTTAAGGCAAGAGGAATGGTCAGCGTTCCAT
>PVHP010050804.1:0-11680 GCA_004024765.1 Zapus hudsonius
AGAAACACAAATGGCCTACAAGCATCTCCCTCCTTTGCAATCAGGGAAATGCAATTTAAAAGAATGGTTACCATCAACAAAACAAATTATAATAAAAGCCAGTGAGGATGCCAACAAATGGGAATCCATCTACACTGTTGGTGGGAATGTGAACTGGTCCAGCCATTGTGGAAAGCAGTGTGGAGGTACCTGAGAGAGCTGAAAATAGATTTACCATATGACCCAGCTATACAGCTCTTTGGCATAGATCCCACCTCTAGTCATTACCTTAGAAACACCAGCACATCTTTGTTTATTGTATGTTTATTGTGACTCTTTTAATATTAGCTAGCAAATAGAACCAACCTAGATGTCTCAACTGATAGATGGATAATGAAGACATGGGTCATTTATATAAGAGTATTTTTCAGTGGTAAAGAAAAATGAAATTATGAAATTTGCAGGGAAATGGATGGATCTGAAAAGAATCATACTAAGTAAGGTAACTCAGGCCCATAAAGCCAAACACAGGATGTTCTCCCTCATATAATGTCACAGCCAGTAGCCATAGATTGAAAAGGTTTACTGCCAGGGATGATGGGATACCTTCCAGTGAGTTGTTGGCCAGGGAGGTTCCTGAGACCCCAAAATATTACAGGCCATTGCCAAGGCTCTTCGTTGCCCACCAGAATGAGATGGTAAGACCCTATTAATGAAGTCCACATATGCTTGGGCTGCAGGTCACTGAGAAATCAAGCTGGAGCTGAGCTAGAAACCTCCTCCTTGTTAACCAGATGACAGAAAGCTGGAAAAAGCTGTGCCTGCATGAAGCCCTATGGCAGAGAGAAGTCATCAACAATGGTGAACAGCAGTTGACTTTGCAAGCTTTAAGAATGGCCAGCCAGGCCAAAAGGGCCAACTAGGGCAATCGTTACACATCTATTGAGGGGGCATGGGGGAGTGGCAAACATCTGCTCTCTAGTTGAACTGGAGGCCTGCTCCATAGGAAAGAAAGCATGTCTGGTACTGAAGATCTAGTCAAAAGCCCATGGTGGGGGAGGTCATGTGCCCTAGGGGAATTACATCCGCTGTTATCTGGCTAAATGTACATATTATGCCCACCAAATTGACTTATAAGCACTTTAAAAATGAGCATAACCTTATAGAGAATTCTACTCTCACTTTTGACCAGAGATACTTTTGTTTTTTTCAGATTGTGGTGCACAATGATAACACAAAAGACACCTTAGTTCTGAGAAAAAAATGACAGTGGAATGTTCAGTACTGGGACATCTCTATCATACCTCCCAAGGCTCAGGGTCTATTGCGGAAGAGGTGGTGGAAAGATTGTAAGAGCCAAAGGAAGGGTAAGACTGCTTACAACACAAACTTCTGGACACAAAATGGCCTGATATTCATGACTTCACAGTGCCCGATAATACCTACCCATAATGGGAGGAAAAGATGATGCCACTGAAACAAAACAGAGAATAATTGAGAGGGGGAAGAGGCACAAAGGTTGTAAGGGGGGAATCAATGATATATGGTCTATAATTATGGAAGCTCTCAATAAAAAGTTAAAAAATACAAATGTAAAAATGTCTCCATGTTGAGATTCATTCATGAAGTACATCAGCACTGGAGATATGGCTCAGTGGAAAAAGAGCTTGTGTCCTAGATCCCACGTATAAAGTTAGAAGTTTGGGGGACTTTCGTAATCCCAGCATGCTGACAGATGGAAAAGGGAGACAGAGTTTGTAGTCAGCACAGTGAAAACCCAGTAACATCATCATCGCCATCATCAAGACCAACAACAACAGCAATAAAAACAGTACAGCAAAGCCTTAGGAAAGAAACTCTACCTCAAATAAGCTAAAAAGATAAAGATTGTCCTGAAAGAAGTTATTCTCTGACCTCCACTTGAGCTCTCTAGCAAAGCATGCATGCACTCAGCTATAGAGGAACACTTTAAACACACACACACACACACACACACACACACACACACACACACACATACACGTATTTCTTCTTAGTAAAGGAAATAAAAAAGTCAGTCAAGGAAACACATTTTTAATATAGACAGAAATTATGAATAATATATAAACTTTAATATGTAACTTGTTTATTATTCTGTTTTGGAAACATTTAAGATGAACTCCTTAGCTGATCTTTCAGTGATATTTCAGCAGTTACAAAATCAAAAGCATAAGCTATCTTGTGTGCCTGCCATATATTATATTTGATACATTCATAAGACACAAAGGAGACATTTGTTGAATTTATTTCTTCTATTCTTAACAAGATTATTTGGTCGGTGTCCTCAAATTTCTATCCTCTGTTCTACTCATTGAATATTCTAAGAATTTTTCAGCTGACAATGTTATTCATTGTGTCTTTATACAAGTTTTTGATGACAATGTAAACTCAAATATGCTGTTTACAATTTGGAAGCTGTTTACCTGCTCAGTGACCTTGAATTCTCAGACACACAGTTCTAAGTTAAAGGTAGAATGTGTACCTTCATTTTTATATATAATTGAAAGCTGTACGGTATACTAGATAAATAAGTACAATCAGGTTTTCCCACTGAAATCTTTCTTAGACCTCTGGATTAGGGGAAAAATGAAGATACTTCAGAGGATCAGAATGTAATAGGCAGCAAGAGGAAAATTGAATCACGGAAATAGAGTAGCTATTCCTGTTTGAACCTTACAGAGTAATAGGGTTTATATAAACATAAGCTAAACGGACCATTTTATATCCTTCTGAGATTTCTGGGAAGCCAACTCATGAGAGCAATACTTCACTAGCAATGGCTCAACATATCTTCCACCAAGTACTTAGTCAGTTTTCATAGAAAAAGTCAGTATTTTAAATGGCATCCTTAAGAGAGTAAGCCAGACCATTTATTCTCTGGAGTCTGGAGGATATAAAATTGGAGTGGGAAATGATGTAGAAAGAAACTCCTTTTTTAAGTATTTCATCCAATTTCATAGACATTCTACAAACTCTGCATTCAGATCTCCAAACATAAAAATGAAAACTTTTTTATTCCTTCTCATAGAAAATTGATATAACTCAGGAGAAGATTCTTCTGGCTCATTTTTGTCCCAAGGTGCCTTATTCTTGTAACTGTATATAATTAGTAACATGCTTGGAAATTTTACATACAAAATATGTTAATTTACTTGGAGACAAATCTTTACTGGTGAACATTTATGTTCACCAATTTCTTAGTATTTTTTCCATGGGACTTTATGCTAACTGAGTACACTGAATAAGTGAATTTTACATGGTAACTAATTTAGTAAGATGTTAAAAGTTTTTTTTAATTATTGTTGAATTTTATGCCTCATCCATTATAAATATTTTAAACACGTCAGTATAAATCAGCACAATTCAGTTCAAAGGTCCCTTGGGATTTTCTTCAAGTCTTATGAATATGTAATGTTATTCCTTCAGTATATATATTAAACACACACACAATTTTCTGCCTTGAAACAACTGTTAAGTTTTTCTAAGGTTTTACATACACACTGTGGGAATTTTAACTGTTTAATATATTAATTTTTCTTGGCATGAAGTTACAATCATTACCCATGTTTTCATGTTTACCCAAGAGAGTAGATAAATGGAAGTCACATCTCTGTGATGAACATTTGTGAAATTGCACGTCTCATAGATTAGTATAATATTCAAAGATTTAGAAATTATGTCACATCTAAAACAGGATACTTTTCAAAATATTCAAGGCATAATTGAGAGGCAAGGTTAATGTCTTCAAAAATAAAATATCTCAATAAGTAAATGTTTCTTTTTCTGAAAATAATGCCACAACTTTGTTTTTAATTAATTCCATTCTGAAGTGTTTTTAATAATATGAGAAAACATGGTTGTAGAATATTTTTCCATTTGGCTGTTATTGAATGGCCATATGGAACAAGCCAAATATCCTTGCTTTCTTTGGAAATCTGGCTTTCCTATCATGTTGGGATAACATTTAGGACTGGTTGTAAACACAATTTCATGCACTCTAATTAGCACTAAAGTACAGTGATACAAGAACTTTTAAAGCAAAATACAGTTTTGTTAGGATGCCCATGTAGCTTAATCAAAATTGTCAAGAAGTGCTACAAGTCGGCCTGTTTCAAAACACAATCAACATGATGAAATTCTAGTTCTCTCACACATTCAAGCCACTGCTCCACATGAATGCAGTGATTCAAGAATTTGGCTGACAGACAAACAGCTTGATACAGTAAATGGTGCCAAAAGAAATCACAAGCTACATGTCACTATAGAATAAAATCATTGCCATTAAAACATTGCAAGTTTTTCCATACGGATCTCAGTCAATCATTTGGTAAGTTATTCATCTTAATAAGTTAAAGATGTGCCAAAAAAGGAAGCAGTGTAAGAATAAAATGTCATTTGGTACTAAACCATAACCTAGAGAGTCCGTAAGGATTCACTGAAACCCCCAAAGAATGATAATACCAAACATTACCCAAGCAGTCTGGTACAGGAACATCTCCAAAGACTTCCACAAATCACTGTCTGAGCTCAAGGTTAACATATTTCCATGTAAATAAAGCTTTTATTAAAGATGAATTTTATTCTCCTTTTTGATAAAAAGTACAATTCAAGGTGGTAGAGAAATGTCTCTGTGGTTATAGTTACATGTCTGCAAAGCCTGCTGACCTGGGTTGGATTCCCCCATGACTCATCTAAAGTAAGACAGGCTTTTGTTTGCAGCAGCAAGAGATCCTGCACATGCAGGCATGCTGGCGCACATGCAAACACACGCATACAAGCAGACATGTATGTAATTATTTTTTAATTTATATTCAAAAAATTTGGTTCTATGGTCAAAGAAACTGAAGACCAACTTTTAGTTCTTGACAATTTGCTTAATATCTATAAAAGAGCCTGTATAATTGCAAAAGTGTAATAATTTACTCTTGTATATATTTAAAGCATTACTGAGATAATAATAATAGAAATGAAAATATATCAGGGTTATTTAGGATATAAATAAAATAATGCTAAATTAAAGATTGAAAAAAATTAAGTATTTTTTTTAACATACAGGACCTGAAAATTTGAGGTAATGGCTTTCCAGTAACAAGTACATATTATCAGAGAATCCATGTTTTGGAAGCATAAGTAAAAAATAATGATAGCCTGAAAAATTTTGTTGAATAAACCAACTTCGGTTTCAACAGAGCAACTCAGATTTGGTTGACTTGTTCCTCAAAGATATCCTGAACGTCATCCCTAGAACATGGGAATCCTTCCTTATATCACAAAAGAAAACCTTTTCTGATGGTTTTATGAATCCTGAGACATGGAAATTCTCAGTGGGCCATATTTGTAATCACATGATTCTTTATAGAATTGAGATGGCAGGAGATTTTCACCTGCATTAGATATGAAACAAGAGGTTTCAGTGATACATGTAAGTCATTAGCTAAAGCTGCAAGAAGCAAGAAAGGACAATGAGATCTACAGAAACATCCCAGGAAGCAGAGATTAGTCACAGCTCAGTCAAGCTGGGTTTGCATTTCTAGTCTCCAGAACAGTAAGGTAACTTTGTGTTGTTTGGCAATAAGTCTATTTGTGGTAGCTCAGGTGACACAAATTCACAGGGAAATGGCAGAAAAAAGTTTAGAGAGAGAGAACAGAACAGAATACTTAGAGTCAGTGAAGAATAACATTCAAACAGATTGGGCTAGAGAGATGTCTCTATGGTTAAGTGAGCTTCTGATACAAGCATGAGGGCCTGAAGTGGCTGGAAAGTGCCCACATTCGAATCTCCAGACCTTTTGATGTCCACATGCATCTTAAACCAAAGTCCTGCAAAGGGGATCATAGATCAGGAAATTACTTAGGCTTGGACCAAACAGAAAGCTGTTTAGATACTCCAGCTCAAAATAAGAATGGGCAGATGATGGACCTGGACATGAGACATTTTGTTCTGGACACCACAGCTGAGAAGCCAACATGACATGCAAGTACATAGGATGAAGCAAAGGCACTTACACGTGTACACACCACAAACACACAACCCACACACATACACACATTACACTACTATCACACAGATACATACACAAGCAAAAAATAAAAAACAGTTTACAGACTTGTGACAATACGATGATGGTGAGTACGTGTGGGTATTGGTAATGTTGAAGTGAAGGGAGATTTTAAACCTGAACTCTACTTCCAAGGTATACTTGACAGGGCTTGTAACGGTAAAGATGTAATAGAGTGGGGAAGAAAGTTTTCTTGAAGCCTGGTTCAACTGGATGATGAGAAACAACCAGGAGAGATGGCTCACCCTCCACACAGATCATGATGGTGAGAGCAATGGAGCCAGCAGTTCCTACTTGGACCAAGATTGATTTTCAGCAATAGTGTTGGCTTACATATGAACTACTGAATAACAGACTCAACGAAGTGAACGCTCAGAGACAATAAGGTTGACAGTCCTATACATTTAGAGTCGCTATGGCATATTTAGAGTTATATCACGAAGAACAAAAAAAAAATAAGAACCCTACTTTTAAAAAAATGTTTTAATTTAAAAGTTATTTCTTATTTTATTACTGAGTAAAAATAGAGCTCACCTTCATTCAGTTTTTTATAGAATAGAAAATATGTAGTAAGAATTTAAGTTCAAATTCCCATCTTAAATCACATCTGATAAAAATACTGACACAGAAAATAAATGAAAAATGCATAGAATGCTAAGAATAAAACCAAAAATGTAATTGTGATGGTTAAGTTTTGTTGTCAACTTGACCTTTTTAGTAATCTTGGGTGGGTCTCTGAGTATGTTCCAGGAAGACAGCCCTCTCAGTAAGGTGTAGGAAGTAAGGAAGCTCAGGGGATCTACAAATGAACATCCCTTCCTGGGAGGGCAGTACATGAAGGAAATTCCAGAGACTCAGAAAGCCAATATTTCAGGGATAGGATAGCAAGACCTCACCCTAAGGTTATAGATAGAGGAAAAAAAAATCCCCCTTCCCCACCTGTTGTTTTTTTTTTTTTTTTGGTGTGTGTATAGTGTTGGTGATACCTTCTTATTCTCTCTCTCTCTCTCTCTCTCTCTCTCTCTCTCTCTCTCTCTCTCTCTCTCTCTTTGCTTGGACCTGTGAAAGGAGACCAGCCTATTTCTCTTTTATGAAACTACCTTTTATGAAGATCTATAGCTTCAATAAATCTTTTACTCCCATAAACTTTGCCTGGTTTGGAGATTTGTCCTAGCAATGTATGGCTGACCGCTACAGCAGTAGTAATTAGTTTGGTACTAATATGATTAGGCAAAAGACAAAGTAAAAGAAATAACCTCACAAAGCAAGGTGGTAAGTCAAGACACAATTTGGGTCTTGAAAAGTACTACATAGTACAAATGGTGATAGTATTTTTGGCAGTAGAAACAGTCAATATTTCAGGTATTTCAGGTATTAATAATACTTACATTTCTTAGAAGTATGCATGTCTCTCCTAATTATGTTACTGGATTGACTTTTCCAGGTAAAACTCTGGACATCTACAAATGAGGCTGCATATCATAAATCATCCAAAGAAAGCACTGTTGTTTCAGAAATCTGTCAGATAGTACACAATGTTTTAGAACAGTAGAACAAAGCTAAAGTAATTTAAATGCTCATAAATCACTGACATGTCTGAGCTAAAATTAATATGATTTATTAAGAAAAGATGATATAGAGTATAAGGAATCAGGGAGGTGATATAAAATAAAAAATATATTTTTTAACAAAATTTGAGTGCCTTACTAAATGTAACATGTAGTTTTAAGGTGATTTGTTCTTAAATGTTTTAATAGAACCATCACCAATAAGGATACTGATTTGAGGAATGAAAAATAAAAACCTGTTGTCATACATCTAAGCAGCATAAGAGCTCAACTTGCTGTCACAACCTCACCATGAGGTTGCTTGTCTCAAGTGTAATGAGCATCCATATAAATAGATGGAGCTTGGAAGATGGTTTTAGTGATTAAAAGCTATTGCTTTCAGAACTTGCCAGACTGGGTTCAATTCCCAAGTCACCTCCGTAAACTGGACATGAAAATTGATGTGATCCTCTATTTTTAATTGTCAGAGGTGGAGATATCATGGTGTGCCCATACACATGTATATACACACAGAAATATACACACACAAATAATAAATAAACAAAAATAGTAAAAGAAGTAAGTAAAAAAAGAACTGACAATAACATTATAAAAAGTGGTAGGAAAAAAGAAAATAAAATCAAAAGGTTGCATACAATAATAGGATGATATTTATTAAACACCCAAGTTGGGGACAGAAAGAGATCAATACTTACTATGGGATAGATGAGGCCTGGGTTAGGATTTCATAAAAAGAGGCAGGAGAGAATTATGAGGAAAAATAGACCTTTTATAGCTTTGTTTTATGGTAGTTATATAACCATCCATTTGTCAAATTCACTAAAGTATACTGAAAAAGTTTAATATTACTGTATGTAAATTGTATTTCAATTAATCTAATGTTTCTTTTCAAAATAAAATGAAAAAATATCCTTTGGGGACTGTTGAAAAAATATAGATTTTTTTTTTAAATCTGGGGTTCTGTAATGTAGTTTAAAAGCATAAATTTTCAGTCTATTTTTACCTTATCAAATATTTTGTTTCAGAATTCCAAAGATTATATTAAGTAATTGCTCACTTGTATTCAACCCCAAGGCTAACACATAAATATGATATAAAAGTAAGAAAATTCTTCTAACATTTTCTTCCATACCATCTTGATTTTATTGAGAGGAAAGCAAAACAAAGATGGAAAAAATTATCTAGACATGTTATGAGTATCAAAAAACAGCATTAAAATTATAATGCAAACAAAGCCAGACTAAGTCTTTCAGCTAGAGAGAACACTATGCAACTTGAACTTTGGTTCTTAGTGGGTAACAGCAGACCATGAAGCTACATCATCTCAGATACTTTGGCTGGTCAATGACTCTTTGGCAAGAATCATTAACACACCTTCATTCCTGAATGCTCAAAAAAAAAAAAAAAGCAAAAACCACCTAAAATTGATTTTATAAGTAAAGGTCTCTGAGTTTTCCTAAAGTAACAAATATATTCTAATCAAATGTTGTATTAAAAACATACACATATGTGCATATATAATTATCATATTTGTATTAAATATTATTTCTATCCACATTATCAAATAAGATAAAAATATATTTAGTCAATGAGTGAGTACTCACTCTGGTTTTCATTTTAAGTTTTGGCACACTAAATTGTATATGTCTATATATCAAAATTATCAGGGTGCTTCTGTGAAACTCTAAATGTATACATTTTAAATATGTCAATCTATTCATTGCTAAATAAATTCAAAATCCAATTCAGTGTATCTTAAATGGACAGATAAAGAATTATTTTTCATAGTGGAATACACATCAATGATGGTTAATACTGAATGCCAACTTGACAGGCTCTAGGAATACCTAAGAGACAAACTTCTGGACATGAATGTGAGGGATTTTTTTTAGATTACCTTAAATGAGGTGGGAAGACCCACCCTAAATGTGGATGACACCACTGTTCTCTGTCTCTCCTTCTTGACACAATTTCATCAGCCACCTCATAGTCCTTCCTCAATAACTGTACCTCCATGATAGGCTGTAGCCTCAAACTGAGTCAAAATGAACCATCCTTCCTTTAGCTCGATGAGGTGTTTTATCAGAGCAATCAGAAAAGTAATAAATACTATATACAGTAAGTGCATACTGTTTAAACTTATTGAACTCTAGGAAGGAAAGAAGAATAGTTTATATACAAATGAAAATTTTATATATATATACATATATATTAGAAATTACTCAATTCTTGTTAAGCTCAATTATTATTTTTACACATTTGTGACTAGGACAAAAGTGACAAAATTAAACTATTCATAGAAAACAGATAAAACAGACGTAGTTAATAAATGAGCTTGCTTATGTGAGGTCAGTAGACAAATACATGTGTTTATATCAAAGTTCACTTACAGCTTCAAGGCAGATAAAGACAGTTGTGAGAGATACAAACTTCAGACTCTGCAGGGGAGAGTAGTAGTTCTGCACATGAATTCTTGCTTTTTTATCAATCTTTAATGTATGTTAGGTATTAAAGTATAACGTGTACTATAATTTCTATTGGTATGCAGCATTTCATTTTTATTTCTCTATAAAAACAAAGCTATAAGCTCTTTTGGTTTCAAGCTAAAAGTTCTGTATAAAGCTATAAATCCCAAGGTGTGGCTTTGGACTCAAATCTTTTCTAGAAATTAAGCTGCCCTGAGCATGCATTGTTTTCCTTGCCTTTGATGTAATGAGTTTCAACAGGGGAATTCCAAAACGAAGGCAAGCTGCCACAAGCATTCCTAATCCCTTCTCTTTATTGTGCCTCTCAGATGGCAGAGGAAATGATCTCTGAGTCAGGAAGACAGAGCACACAGAAGCACAGAAATAAAACCTGGAAGTTGCTGTGGAGTCATATATCAGAGCTGAGGACACACAAACAGCTCTACACTCTCCTCTCCAGTTAACCCCTGTTTGATTTGCAGAAAGGAATTCCTTCTGAGGCACCAATTTGAAACTGAGACTTAGAGATAAGTCTGTATATTAAGATGCGCTCAAAACGAGTTGTTGCCACAACCAAAGCTGTGCCTGGCTTTCAAACTTTGATTTTTCAATGTAAAAACTCTCACTTGGGCTGGAGAGATGGCTCAGCGGTTAAGGCACTTGCCTCCAGTGCCTAAGGCCCTGGGTTCAATTCCCCAGGACCCATATAAACCAGACTCACAAGGTGGTAGCCCTGGTGCACTTTCTCTCTCTCTCTCTCTCTCTCTCTCTCTCTCTCTCTCTCTCTCTCTCTCTCTCTCTCTCTCTCTCTCTCTCTCTCTCCTTGAAAATGAATAAATAAAATATTAAAAAAAAAAAACCTCTCACCATATTGGGATGCTGGGATTAGAAACGTAGAAAATTTAAGGATGGATTTTGCCACAGTAAAAAAGATTTGAGCATCCGGGACGAGAAGGCTAAGGTGTTTGATGTGTGGCAGGTGGGTCGTCTAATGGAAACAGCAGAAGGAAGAGCAAGCCAAAATCACTGCACAGTGATTCCTCATATCCCAAGTGACATGGTAAGACAGAGAGAATTATGGAGAAGGATTTCAAATGCACCCTTTTCCCTTAAACACACTTAGCTGTGTACTGAGTTCAGACCAAAATACAGGTGTCCACAGCAATTACCAGAATTAAAGGATGACAAGTAACAGTTCCATTGTTTAAAAAAAAAGTTGGTGGTCATTATTAGACATTTCCTATGTTTAATGGCCATTCATTTTATAAAATTCTAGTTGAGAATGCATTATAAAGCTATACCCCTAATTATATTTGTCATGGTTTGTTACATCAAGTGGAAGAGGTATATTCGTGATCGGGCCCGGGCAGACCCTGAAGGCACAAGTAAGTTGCATGAGGAAGTTGCCCAAATGCCTATGGTTGCTACTCCTGTTACGATGCCTTCTGTCCCCAAGCATAAGCCTATGGCATCATGGGGTGTGCCATATGATCAACTGACTGAGGAGGAGAGGACTAAGGCATGGTTCACAGATGGCTCAGCACGTTATGCTGGTACCTCCCAGAAGTGG
>PVHP010050805.1:0-11671 GCA_004024765.1 Zapus hudsonius
ATATGGCCTTGACTCATTTAAGAAAGTGCTCAGCATCCCTAAGCATCAGGGAAATGCAAATCAAAACCACAATGAGATACCATCTTACCCCTGTCAGAATGGCAATCATAAAGAAAACCAACAACAATCGTTGCTGGCGAGGATGCGGGGAAAAAGGAACCCTCATTCACTGCTGGTGGGATTGCAAACTTGTTCAACCATTATGGAAAGCAATGTGGATGGAGATTCCTAGACAGAATGGACATAGAACTACCAATGGACCCAGCTATCCCTCTACTAGGCATCTACCCGCAAAATGCCACATCTTGATGCAGAAAATTTTGTACAACTATATTTATAGCAGCTCAATTCATAATAGCCAAGAACTGGAATCAACCCAAATGCCCATCCATGGAGGAATGGACAGCGAAACTGTGGTATATTTACACGATGGAATTTTACTCAGCTGAAATGAAAAATGACATATTGAAATTTAGGAAAAAATGGTCTGACTTTTTTTTTCTTTGTGGGTTTTTATTAAATATTTTATTAATTCATTTTTCAAGGAGAGAGATAGAGAGAGCGTACCAGGGCCACCACCTTGTGGGTCTGGCTTATGTGGGTACTGGGGAATTGAACCTGGGGCCTTAGGCACTGGAGGCAAGTGCCTTAACCGCTGAGCCATCTCTCCAGCCCTCTTTGTGGGTTTTTTTGTTTTCATACATCCCACCCTCTCTTATATCAACTTATACCTGATGCTGTCTTCCGCAGAAGAGCCATGTGCCGGGCCCCATGATCTCCGGTACACCATGTTCAGCCACAGGACTGGAAGCATGAGGCTACACTTTGTATGAATCTGCCTGTTTGACATTCTGGAAAATGCAATAATAATAGGGATACAAACAAAGCAGTGGTTTCCAGGGGCCAGATATTGGGAGAGGAGCTAACTCCAAAAGGGATGAGAGAATTTGAGAAAAGGATGCCACTGTTCCTTGTGGTGTGCTTGTATAGGCAGATCTCACCAAATCATACTTTTGAAAGGGTAAAGTTTGCTTCAGGCAAATTGTGCCTTTATTTTCTTAAAATAGGTAAGAGCGGGAGGTACATACAGACTTTCGTGTTTTCTTTTCAGAGCTCCTATTATTCATTCAGCTTTGTATGAGGAGAGATGGAGTGTGCACAGAACCGTGTCTCACCTCACTCAAGCTGCTTCGTGAAATTTCACGAGTAAAGCTCCAGCAGGCCAGAACCTTAGTCAGTTTCAGGATGATCTTGGAGAATTTTTCTTTGCTGAACTGCCTTGCAGTAAATATTAGAAATGTTTTGTAGTTGTTGTATCCATTACTAACCTGTCACAAACTAGGAGCTGTGAAGGACTCAGGAAGCTACGAAAATCAGAGAAGGTGAGTTCCTCTTGACTGGTAAACTCAGTGTTCTACCCAGACAGCTTCGTCAAGGGCTACTTGTTATTGAGGTCAATGGGATCCTCAGTCTAGCTTCATACCACCTTGCTCACTGCATTACCTCCAGAATGTTCTTATCCTTTGTCACTTACCATGAAGGAAATTTATGTTTCTATATTGAGTCTGATGTATCTTTCCATCAAACATGTCTTCTGTGACATCTATGAAACTTTCCATATAAAAATCTACCATCACGGGTTGAGAAAATAAGTCAGTCAGTAAAGGGGTTGTTTTGCAAGCATGTGGACCTGAATTTAATCCCCAGAACCCATGTAGCCAGCATGATGCATGATGAACATGCTTGCAATGCCGGCACTGGGAAGGTGGAAACGGGTGGATCCTTGCAGCCTGGTGGCCAGCTAGTAAAGCCTAAGTAAGAGACTGTCTCTGAGGAAGTGGATGGCATTCCTGAGGAATGATAGCTGAGCCCGTCCTCTGGCCCCCACAAGCATACACTCTCCCCCCACAAACATGCACACACACGTATTAGAAAATATGTACTTTGGGGAATTGGCTCAGCGGTTAAAGGTGCTTGCTTGCAAAGCCTTATGGGCCCATCTTTGATTTTTCAGTACCCATGTATAAACTAGTTATACAAAGTGGTACATGTATCTGGAGTTTATTTGCAGCAAGAGACCCTGGTGCACCTATATTTATAGTCTCTCTCTCTTCTCTCTCTCTCTCTCTCTCTCTCTCTCTCTGTGTGTGTGTAAATAAATATTTTTAAAACTACTGTCAATAAAAAATCAGAAGCAGATCTTCAGCCTGTGTGGCTGGTCCCCAGCTTGTTGGATTCAGGCTCAGTTCTCTCTGGGAGCAGTCTCTAAAGTTTCCCAGTTCGCACACTCTTGGAGATCTTCACTTACCTACAGATCCTCCATTCCATTGTGTCCTTCTCCTGAAACTCTGGATTTGAAGTTGTGTTCCTCCACCTTGCTGCCAGGGGATTCCCTTTTGTCATTGCCTCACAAGCTGGCTGACTTTGGAATCAACAAGTGGGGAACACAGAAGAAAGCCACCTTCACAGTCCTGTCCTCCAGGCAGGCAACCAGAAGAGTGACATCTCTTCTGCTAGGAGACAGCTCCCTTCCTGCCTTCGCTCTTCAACGCCAGCTTCGTCAGCAAACTCTGACTTCTCCTGCCTGCCAGTACTCTGAGACGTAAGGCCAGGTTCAATCACACGTATGTGTAAGTCCCGACACACCATATGGTGCCTCCCACCACAGCAAACGGGTCATGGGACCTGATGCATCTGGTCATTTTTTCCCCCCCGAGAGTAGAGGCCACAGACACATCCTAGAGGGTGCACAATATCGAACCCCCAAATCCTCTGATCAGTCAGTGGAGCAGGTATTGATGTTTCTATATAGAGACCTACACAAAGAAGGCAAGAGGGCCCAAGTCTCCAAAGTCTAAGCCTCTGTGTGAAGAGGAAGAACAGCAGTACAGGGGCCATCCCGCTACCCTGTCCCCACCCACACACTCATACTTCATCCTCTGTTTTCCAAATGCCACTCCAGGAACAAGACCGATTCAGACCGACTGTGAATCCCTGGCAGTGTGCCCAGGAGTCTGTTCCGGAAGATTTCTCCCCAGGGAGTCAGCTCTATGGAAAGGTTTTTGAAAACCCTATAGCTAGAAGTTCCGCCAGCAAGAAAGCTGGACAGTGTGCCAGCAACTCGCACAAGCCTCACGGTGTCCCTCTGAGGCACTACTAGCCCCACTGTGCAGGCAAGAAATGTGAGGCCCAGAGACTCTCCTGGCCCATGGTGTCGGGGTGGGGAGTCTAAATTTAAACCCATGTAAATTGGTTTTAGAGTCCAAAATAATATTTCAATAGAACTATTTATAGGAAATTAAACAGGGCAAACAAAATGTTAGGGCACATGGGAGAAATAAAATAGAATGAGAAAGGGCAAATGAAGATATCTTTCTGCCGGAAGCTGTAAATTATTGTGAAAAGTAGATAAGCCTTCTGACCTGGGGAAATAGGCATAGACTCAATGACTTACTGTTCTTCAGGGCTCTACAATGGGAGGTTTCTTTTTCTTTTTCTTTTGTTTTGTTTTGAGGAGCCTCAAACGTTCAATTCCCCTGCCTCAGCCTCCTGAGTGCACCGATGGGATAGTAATGACAGCATTCTACCAGGAAAGAACAAATTGTTTCCAAGAGGTTATCATGAAAAATTATTAGTATATTTAAAGAAGATGCTTAACACGTGCTGGCTACTCACACACAACAATGCAGAAAGTTCCTTTGAAGCAATTGTGCTGGGTTTCTGAGCATTTTGCTTAAGAAGTTCTTAGCCCATGGTACAATTTCCCATTGTCTTAAAAGGATCCTTCTTGTCTAACCTAGATGGTAACCATGATGTCATGCTTATTTGCACTTTGCTGATCTAAACCATAATGAAACTGAGATCCTGGAAAAACCCTATTCAGAGCCAGACACTGAAAGCTTACTCAGATATGAGACAATTGTGCTGATAATATCTGGTCTAGACATAGGGATTCGTGAAAGAAGGTACAATTAGAATCTTGTAAATTAAACTTGGTGTCTTGAAATAAGTTTTCTAAAACTCCAAAGGTAATGTGCTATTTTTGTAGAGGGAGAGAGCAAATGGATTTCTCAGAAGATTCAAACATTTCATAGTGTGTCTTCTTTCCACATCCTCTAGAGCTGTCCAAGTTGTGCCCACCAATAATCGGAGCTGTGATTGGCAGCTTCGGGGCTCAGCAGACACAAAGGCCACAGTGCTGAGGGGCTGGGATTCTCTCTGTCCCAGGACAGAGTAGCTTTTCTGAGGTCCCACCAGAATAATCAGACCTGTCCAGGGCCCAACATCATTTAACATTATTTGACTTATGCTGCCAAATGGAAGACCCATGCGAGACCCTTCTAATGAAGGACAGCCACCTGCCAGAATTGAAGAAAAAATCATTTCTCTTCCTCTGTAAAACTTTATTGCCAGTCCTGCTGCCACACCGGCCATGGTCGGAGATGTTGCAGTGACAGAGCCTCTGGTGCTGTTACAGGCAATGAGCTGAACTATTTCAGGTGCATTTCCTCAACGCATCCCTTACTGTTAGCCATAGGGAAGGTCTTCAGGGCCAAGAGAGGGGAAGAGGATAGTAAAACAGATGAAGAACTGCCGAAGAGCTGGTGGGAAGGCAGGACATCTCCATAGGAGAGCCAGCCTGACCTCCTCTTCCTCTCCCAGTTCCCTACCAGACAGACACTCTCAGATCCCTGACCATGAAGTACTTTGGAAACCTGCCAATATTTAGAGCATGGCCACTCCTCTCATCTTTACCCTACCTAACACATGGTCTTGGAAAGGTCTTTCTGGAATGCCAGCCTGGCCATCAGTGCTGTAATTGAAAATCTTCTCTGACTCCTCATTTGTCCAAGTTCACTGAAGCGTCAGGAAAGGCACCTCCCACCCGAACCCAGCCTACCCCTTCCATCCACAGCCTAGCCTTTCACTTCCTTTTCTGGCTCATGGCCCCCTCCCTCCTGTCTCTGAGTCACCAGTGACTGTGACCCACGTGTCCTTTCCTCCCCCTCCTTCTGTTGCCAAGGCTCTCCAGGTACCTCAGCAGAGTCATTCTCCTCCCAGTTTGCCCTCTCTGTCCGTCCTTGTGCTTGCGTGCCTGTCCCCAGCTCTTCAGGCAGTTTGGCTGAGGACATTCAACCTGTTGAAGTAAACACAGGGACTAATTTTAACTCGCAAATGGCTGCCACAACTGTGTTTCTCATCCGCTCTTCCTTCCCTCTGGACGGCAGGCTCCTGTAACAACATTTCATTGGATGTCATAACTCCTCAGTCGCTTCTGTTTGTTCAAGCAATCTGGTCCTATAAACCATGGCATATTTGGCTTCAACCTCTCTCTTCTCCCTGGGGCAGGCTAAATGAGGCCAGGCAGGGGTGGAGCCATTCTCACACTGTCTCTTCCTCCTTATGATGTCCCAGTGTGGAGAAGGACCAGGAAGAAGGGGCCTTAAGTCCCTGCTTTCTTTATTGCCTAGAGTGGTAATTACTGCTTTTCACAGCTGGTCTGGGGCAGGTAATTGATAGTGAGGCAATGTGATTACATAGTCCCTAAAATCTCCATAGAATATGGATGACCTCAAGAAGGACCCTGGCCACCAATGACTCCTTCTGAGGACAGTGGGTCTCACCTTCCAGCTGTCCCCAAACTGAGGGCATCATTCTATATTTCTGTTGGCTACCCAACCTCTTTGCCCCTCACATATGTTTCTCCGAAACTTTATAAACAGAGAATTTCACTAACAGAAGCTTTAGAAAGTATAGCAGAATCTTGCAAAGGTAAAAGTGTGTTCATGGGATTAGGTTTAAAGTATAAAAGAGATTTAATTATATGATTATATGGATTCTTTTTCTTTTTTTATGTAATTTTATTTATTTATTTACAAGCAGAGAGATATAGAGGAGAAACAGAGAGCATGGGCACATCAGGACCTCCAGCAGCTGCAAATGAACTCCAGATGCATGTACCACCCTGTGTATCTGGCTTTACTTGGGGAAAAAAAAAAAAAAAAAAACCTCGGGTCATCAGGGCTCGTCCACAAATGCCTTAACTGCTGAGCCATCTCTCCAACCCTGTTATGAATTCTTTTTCAATCCTTTTTTTTTTCTTGACTCTTTTAGGACTATGAACTGAATTAGGATTTTTTTTAAAACTATGTAACTTTAATTATGAATAAAAATCTATGAACCTCTAGATTGTATGAGGCTTTATAAACAGTGAGGCCCAGTGTGTCTCAAAATATTTTCTGAAAAACTAAAAAAAATTCTGAGGAGAACAGTGCTCAAATATGTTTGGAAATGACATCTTCTCTAAGGACCCCCTCCTAGAAAGTCACCATAGATATTAGCATGTTGAAAGCCCTGAAGTAAATGAATGTGGTCAATATTCTAGAACTTGGGATTTTTTAAAAATTATATCTTTATTATCCATAATTAGATACACTGAATGAGCAAATAATGTGTTGGTGTCCCCAATTCCCTGATTATACTCCTCCCTGTCCCCAATCAGCTGGGTATCCTCTTCCATGGGCAAACTGGATCAGTCCTTGGAATTTTATGGTGTATTTCAAGCTTTGGATTCCCCATCCTGACTTTGCACCCTACGTGACACCTATTGCTTCTGTTTGGGACATGCTGACTTTAGGATGAGGCAGTCTTGAGTACTGAAGAAGTGGTTGTTACAGAACAAAGATCTTTTGTCTAGCTCTGAGCATCACTGCTCTGGGCCCGACATCTACAGAGTCAAAGCTTAAACCCACTGTTGCATCTACCTCTGACAAGGTAGGTGCTATGAAAAAGCTTTATGATTAGACTATTGAAATTAATAAAAGGCACCAATAGCTTTCTCTGAGTACATTTGAGAAAGCCTATGGAAATTCTGCCTGGTCGTATTTTTAAACATGAAGCATTTGTCAAAGACAGAAAGGTGGTTTTTCTTGTTTGTTTGTTTGTTTGTTTTCAGAAAAATGCTCATTTTAAACCATTGGCCTCAGATATAATGATGAAAAACGAATGAATTATCAACAAACTTTTATATACTTAGAGTAATAAAAATGTTTTATCTTTTTTCCACAAGCACGTGCACTACGGATACTACTAAACACAGACAAATGCTCAGCCTAGAATAATCCAAGAAATGTGGATAAGTAAATTTTGGCACTAGTTTTAGTCAGGGTGTTACAGATCAATAAAAGGAGGATAGAAAAACAGCTACATTTGGCTGGGAATTCTCCAGTTCCCGGATGGAAATAAAAAGTCTGCATAGTCCCAATAATAAACGAGAGCTCCGAAACCTCACTTCTGTCACCTTAGAGTTGTCCCAACAAAAGCATTTACAGAAAGGCTCACAAGACCTGGGTTTTTTGGTTTGCCTTGAGTCCAACTCAAACCTTGCCCTCCCGTTAGTTAAGTGTTCCAGATTTCCTCTCTGTGGGACTCTGCCGACTGCTGCAGGGCCCCAGCACCTGAGCCAGCCTGGCATCTGTCTTCCTGTCACCATGCCAGCTGTGGGATTTCCCCTTTCCCTCCCAGCCTCCCTCCATTGTGGGAAGGACTCCCTGCCTCCCACCGCAGGAAGAGCTCAGTTCTGATTACGTTCGCTTCCTTCCCTCCCCTTTTGTGTGAGTCAAGAAAGCTCCCCATGAAATGCCCTTTCCAAACATGATTTTCCTTGTGGTTTGTTTTCTCGCTGTTCTTCCTGAGGTCTCTGTGCAGCGCGGTGGCTGGGATCCCGCTGCATCCACATGGCAACCAGGTCCCTGGCGTTGCCCGGGTAACCGGAGGGAGGAGAAGTCACTCCTGGTCCCTTCCTGAAAGCCTTGCGGGATTTTCAGACAGGGGTCATTCTGAAAACAGAAAATGAAATAAAGAGTATAACGAGATGAAGCAATTGTCTCTGGCCTCAGGGTGCTGGCGTCGCCCAGCGCCTGTGGACCACGAAGATGCTGAGATGCCCCCGGGAGCCCAGGGCTGCGCCATCCTGCTCTGCCCAGCTGGGGCGGCCTGGGCCTGGGCATCTGCAGGCAGGCCGTGTGGCAGATGAGGTGCAGCTCAGGGTGCTGCCCCCAGAGAAGAAGAAGTGTCACCTCTGTTCAGGAGCTGAAGGGAGTCAGGCTTCAGATTCCAGAGAAGAAAAGTCACCCCACGATAACCAGGGAGATTATCTCATTTACAGAATCTGCGATGGGATCTCTCTCTCTCTCTCTCTCTCTCTCTCTCTCTCTCTCTCTCTCTCTCTCTCTCTCTCGCTTGTATGCAAAGACTGCTGGCCTGGGTTCAATTCCTCAAATCCCACATTAAGCCAGATGCATAAAGTGGCCCATTATATCTGGAGTTCATTGCAGTAGCAAGAGTTCCTGATGTGTTCATATTCTTCTCTCTCTCTCTCTCTCATAAATAAAAAAGAAAAGAAACCTGCTATCAGGCAGAATCACAAACCCATGAGGAGAATATGTTTGATAGCAGAGAAACACCAGACCCTGGAAACTATTGAACTATTAACTCCTGAATCTATTGAGCCTGACTTGTGGATGGTCAACTTGCCAAGAGCTGATCATGTTCTAACTGAGGTTGAGGAACCATGACTTATTCCAAGGCTTCTACTAGCACTGTAAGAGGCCAGGAGATATGTCCAATGACTGTACAGCCTTCTTCAATGCAAACTACCTCATTTCCCTCCTTTACTATTAGGTTACTCTTTTCCCCTTTAGATGAGCTAATTCTGACTTTGCCCCTCCTGCAAACCACCCCCCTCCAGCCCCTGTTTCAAACTCCATCTGTGGCTGGGCCAGTCAGTCCTCATTCTCTTTGTCTCTCTGAACAGTTCCTCAACTCTTCTTCCCTCACATCTAACTCAGCAGTAAATTCTCAGTCTTAGTTTGAAAACATATCCCGAGTGAACCTTTTCCTCGCCTTTAGGATCATCCAAAACCAGGCCCAGGCACCATCATCTTCCTAAATTCTACAAAAGTGACCCAGTTACACCTGCAGTTCCCCTTCTGTTTATTCACATTCTGGTCTTACCAGGCAATTCAGATCACGTGACACCCCTTTCAAGCCACTCTTCACTCCGCATTGCTGAGTGTCGCATTCACAAAATAACCATGGTCCACAGAATTCTACCAGAAGGATCCCTGTCTAAGTTCCCACCTCCATAACCTAGAGGTCTCCTGTTTGTGCATTTTGCTCCTGGAATACCTGTGCTCATCTCAGGGACTTAGCACTTGCTGAAACACTCTTAAAAGGCCATCCCCCCTCACTTCCTCCAGGTTTCTGTCCAACCTGGACAGAGTCTTCTACGGGAGATATTTGTTCAAGCCTGGAAAAGGAAGGCACACAGTTTTTAGGAGAATGAAAGGACTAGTTACAGAGATGTGGACAGGCCTAAGAAAACCATCATCAAGCTTTACTGACACGCAAAGGCTTGAAGGGGCGAGTGTTACAGCACAGACAGCCACAGTGCTGGAGACCCAGGAGGGTGTTGGGAGAAGCAGGATGAGAGCAGAATGCTAGGAAACATGGTGGCCTCACTTTCTATCCATTGATGAAACACACATGAAAAACACAGTCCAAAGGAGTCAGGGTGGTGTCTGTTGTTGCACAGCCAATCACCCCAAAACACAGTAGCTTGAAACAAGAAACAGTAACTATGTCATACACTTTGTGGGTCAGGAATTTGGGAGATTATTTGGTGTTTTCAGCCCCAGTCTCTTCTGAGATGATAGTAAAAATGACAGTTATTTGAAGGCTTGCCCTGGTGGAGAATCTGTTTCCCAGGTGGCTCACTTACATGGCTGTCATGCTGGTGTTGGCTCTGGGCAGGAGACTTAAGAGCCTTTCCATCTCCACAGGGCTGCCTGAGTATCCTGGCAACATTGTACCTGAACTCCTCCTCGGGTGATCCGAGAGGCCAAGGTAGGAGCTGCAGTGCTTTTGTGACCCAGACTTGAAATCACACACTGACACTTTGCCACCTTAATCTGTAAATCACCCGGATCAGTTCTGAGTCAATAGGAAAAGAGAACACCCAAGGATATTAGTAGCAAGAGCCAAGCATTATCAGAATAAAAAACCCATCTTGATGATGGGCATAAAATAAAGAAAAATGGGGAACGTATCAAAAAGGGTGAGGGAAGAAGATCAAAGAAAAAAATAACCAATATCCTTTGACGACCAACCTATGTAAACAGTGTAGGCATTCCTGTCACTGTTTCATTTTCCTTCACAGGACTTAATGCTTCATGATATTTACTTATTTGTTAATTATTTATATTGTTGATTCCCCACCATTTAAAAAATAAACTCCATGAAATAAATTTATTCTATTCTGTTTCCTGCTGGCACCTAGTAAGCTGCCAGAATTGTGTGTTTGAATATATAAATTATACCCAATTTTAGGGGGAAAAGTAATGCTTTGAAATGGCTAATTTCAGTAACATTCTTATTTTTTTTTAGACTAAAAGGTTTCATTTCTTCCTTCCCCACCAGAGAGTAATATTATTTGGTGAATTAGATTTCTGTCTCTTGGAACTTTGTAAGCAACACCATTGTCTCTTGGCCTTTTCCTTCCTCCTTCCTCGTTTTCATTTGAAGTGGGAGAATGCTTTGAATTTTAAAAACAAACATTACATTTCTCCCTCCTAAAATAAGAGTACATTTCATTGCCATTTGTATGGATGTCATTTGAGTTATCTTTTTAAGGATTTTATTTAAAAACAGACTTGCATGAAATAAATTCTTCCCTCTTTCTCTTCTCAGATCTCCTTTTCATTTTTGAAATCTGTCAGATTCATCTCTGAAAATTGATTGTCCTCTGGTTCAAATGAGGTTGACCAGCTTGCTGATCTATGGTTACTGATGGTCACAGGAAGAAAACAGATGACCATAGAGTAGAACCTTCACGCATAGCCACCGTGTTATTCCAACTGATTGATAACAAGGGAGTCAGCTGGGAAGCATCACATCCAATCTAGAGTCAGTGAAACGATAATTTTCTTCTCCATCAGTCCTCTTGTGTTGGTATGAAGCAACTCCTTTGGAATGAGGGAGAGAGTCTGGTGACCAAAAGGTATGACTTGAAGTCATGTCCACAGATGTTTCATTGCACACCAAAGGTACCCAGAAGTCTTCATCAACAAGCCTTCTGGTGATAAGTGCGCTTAGTTTCACCATCTGTATCAGAGCCAGAAGCTATGATTCTTATCAGTACTAAACTTCACCATTGACATAACAAGAGCATTTTTCTATATTCTTATAGTGTTTATTCAGTCACTTACCAAAGATTTAATGAGTGTTTTTGTAGGTATAGGCATATGAAAATATTGGTGTTCAAGATAAGCAGGCATTTTTTCATATTTATTGTCAATAATTAGATACATTGCATGAGCAAGTCTTTTTTATCCTTTATTGTCCATAATGAGTTACATTGTTTAGTGGGCCAACCATGAGTTGTTATCCCCAATTCCCCATTGCCCCCCCTCTCCATCCCCAGTCAGCTGGATATCCTCCTCCGTGGGCCATCTGGATCAGTCTTTGTGGTAGGGGACCATGGATAGCTCAGTCTTCAGCCGGGTTCTCATGACCCAAGTGTGTTGTTACTGAGGGTTGCCAAGTCTCTGATATTCTCCCCCACCACGGCTCTCACAATCTTTCTGCCCCCTCTTCCGCTCAGTTCCCTGAG
>PVHP010050806.1:0-11674 GCA_004024765.1 Zapus hudsonius
AGAGAGAGAGAGAGAGAGAGAGAGAGAGAGAGAGAGAGAGAGAGAGAGAGAGAGAGAATGGGCATGCCAGAGCTTATAGCCACTGTAAAAGAACTCCAGGTGCATGTGCCACTTTGTGTATCTGACTTTCATGGGTACTGGGGAGTTGAACTTGGTTCCTGAGGCTCTGGAGGCAAGTGCCTTAACCACTTAGCCATCTCTCCAGCCCTATTTTTATTCATTTGAAAGGAGAGAGAGAGAGAGAGAGAGAGAGAGAGGAGAGAGAGAGAGAAAGAAAGGATATTTAGGTGTACTAAAGCCTTATTCCTATGAACTCTAGATGAATGCACCACTTTGTGCATCTGGCTTCATGTTGATACTGAGCAATCAAACCTGGACTGACAATCGTTGCAAACAAGCACCTTGAACTACTGAACCATTTCCCCTGTCTCTGTTTTTTTTTTAAATAAACTATGTAAAACCGATTCAAAATGAACTAATTATGGACTAGAGGGATAGCTCAGTGGTTAAAAACACTTGCTTGCAAAGCATGATGGCGCGTAATAAATTACCTAGTATCCATGTAAAATCAGTTGCACAAAGTGGTGCATGCATCTAGAGTTCACTTGCAGTGCTTAAAGGCCCTGGTGTGCCCATACCTACTCTCTCTGTCTTTTTCCTTTGTCTCTCAAATGAGTAAAAAATTTTAAAAATGAACTAATTATTACACTAGACATTTTCATAGTCATATGAAACAAGGTTCTAATTCCCAAATTGCCACCATCTGGGGATCAAGCATTCTGAACACATAAGTTTATGGGGTACCTGAATCAAACCACCACAATGATGTTGAACTCAGGTCCTTCTGCTTTGCCGGAAAGCACCTTAACCACTAAACCATCTTTTCAGCCCTCTTTTTCTTTTCATATATATATATATATATATATATATATATATATATATATATATATATATATATATATATATGTATATGTATATATAATTGTCCATAATGAGTTACATTATTTAGTGGGCAAACAATGAGTTGTTATCCCTAATTCCCCAATGCCTCCCATCCCCAATCAGCTGGATATCCTCCTCTGTGGGCCGTTTGGATCAGTCCTTGGGGCAGGGGACCATGGATAGCCTAGTATTCATCCCGGTTCTCCTGGCCCAAGTGTGTTGTTACTGAGGGGTGCCATGCCTCTGGATCGTCTCCCCCACCACGGCTCTCACAATCTTTCTGCCCCCTCTTCCGCTCAGTTCCTTGAGTCATGGTGGGTGAGTATTAAGCTGCTTTTTTTTTTTTTTCCGAGGTAGGGTCTCGCTCTAGCCCAGGCTGACCTGGAATTCACTGTGTAGTCTCAGGCTAGCCTTGAACTCACTGCGATCCTCCTACCTCTGCTGGGATTAAAAAAGGCTGCTTTAATGTTGTGAGTTTAGGGGTCTTTGTGTCAATAATCACTGGTTTCTGTCTCACTGGCTTATCCTGTGTTGATTGAATGGCTGTGGCTGTGGGTCCCTTGTTCATCTCGTCATTCTCTGTGGAGTTCCATATGGAGCCTCCACGATATGACTGTGGTGGCTCATCTCTTGCCAGGATCTCAGCTATTGGCCTATGGTCAGTTGGTAGGGTTATATGGGCCATAGCTCTCTTGCTGCATTCTAAAAAATACAAACACAATCTCCATCGGAGAGTGAGATCAATATAGGTTAACAAATATACACAATTCTGGATTGCCTAGATTCTACTTTTAGTAGCCTCCCTGTCAATCGCTCCCATAGTGCATCTTCTCTTGGGAGTCCAAGAGTACGGGATCTGGTGCCTATCACTCTGAATCCCCAGTTCCAGTCAAGGGCTCCTCCTCAGTAAGTGGAATATTTCCAGCCCTCTTTTTCTTTTTTATGCATATACAACTTTGTACATCAGGCTTTACATGGGTATTGAGGAATTGAACCCAGGCCAGCAATCTTTGCAAGCAAGTACCTTTAACTGCTGAGCCATCTCCCCAAAATATTATGTCTGTGTATGTGTGTGTGTACCAAGGTTTCCTGCCACTGCAAATGAACACCAGATTCTTGCCACTTTTTGCATTTGGCTTTATGTGCATGCTGGGGAATCAAACTTGGGCCATTGGGCTTTACAAACTCCTTCTATGATGCTAGAATTACCCTGATACCAAAACTAGAGAAACACAGAACAACAACAACAAAAAGAAAATTACAGACCATCCCCTTCATGAACATGGATGCAAAAATACTCAATATAAACCGGGCGTGGTGGCACACGCCTTTAATCCCAGCACTCAGGAGGCAGAAGTAGGAGGATCGCCGTGAGTTCGAGGCCAACCTGAGACTACAGAGTGAATTCCAGGTCAGCCTGGGCTCGATTGAGACCCTACCTTGAAAAACCAAAAAAAAAAAAATTCTCAATATATGCAAATTGATAAATATAATTCACTGTATAAATGGATTGAAGGAAGGAAAGCACGTGATCACCTCAATAGATGCTGAAAAGGCATTTGACAGAATCCAACATCCCTTCATGGTAAAAGTCCTAAAGAAACTGGGAATAGAAGGAAAATATCTCAACATAATAAAGGCCATTCACAACAAACCTATAGCAAACATTATACTAAATGGGGAAAAACTTGAAGCATTGCCACTAAAATCAGGAACAAGACAAGGTGTCCACTGTCCCTAATTTTATTTAATATAGTACTGGAAGTCTTAGCTATAACAGTAAGGCAAGAGTCACAAATAAAATGAATATAAATTGGAAAGGAAGAAATCAAATTATTATTTGCAGATGATATGATTCTAAACTTTAGGAGCCCTAAAAACTCTACCAGCAAACTGTTAGAGCCGATAAACACTTTTAGCAACGTAGCAGGATACAAAATTAACAGACAGAAACCAATAGCCTTCCTAAATACTAAAGACAAACAGGCCAAGGATGAAATCAGGGAGAAACTCCTATTCACAATTGCCTCAAATAATAAAGTACCTTGGAATAAACCTAACCAAGGAAGTTAAGGATCTCTACAATGACAACTTTAAAACACAAGATAGAATTGTAGAAAACACTAGGAAATGGAAAGACATCCCATGTTCTTAATCAGAACATTTTTTGAAAATGTCAATCTTATCAAAAGCAATCTACACATTTGGTGCAATCCCCATAAAAGTTCTGATGGCATTCTTCAACAAAAAGAAAAAAAGAAAAAAGCAATCCTAAAATTCATTTGGAAGCACAAAAAACCTCAAATATCCAAAACAACTCAGCAATTGGAAAACTGAGACAAAAAGATTGCTATGAGTTTGAAGCCAGCCTGGATTACATAGTGAGACCCTCTTTCAAAAAACCAACAAAAGCCGGGCGTGATGGCGCACGCCTTTAATCCCAGCACTCGGGAGGCAGAGGTAGGAGGATCACCATGAGTTCAAGGCCACCCTGAGACTACACAGTGAATTCCAGGTCAGCCTGGGCTAGAGTAAGACCCTACCTCGAAAAACCAAAAAAAAAAAAAAAAAAAAAAAAACAAAGTCGCCATGGAGGTTCCCGAGACCCCCAAAACATTATAGGCCATTAACAAGGCTCTTGGTTGCCCACCAGAATGAGATGGTTAGACCATCTATTGCTAAATACCGCATATGCTTGAGCTGGAGGTCACTGAGAAATCAAACTGAGGAGCTGAGCTGGAAACCTTGTCCTTGTTAACCAGCTGATGAAAGCTGGAAAAAAGCTATGGCTGCATGCAGCCCTATGGGAGAGAGAAGTCATCAATGGTGGTGAGCAGCAGTGGAACTTGCAAGCCTAACGACTGGCCAGCCAAATGGGTCAACTGGAACAATAATGGCATGTCTATTGTGGAGGAAAACAATTGCTCTCTAATTGGACTGAAGGCCCACTCCATGAAAGGGAATACATGCCAGTACTGAAGACCTAGTCAAAAGCCTGTGGCGGGGGAGATCATGAGCCAAGGGGAGTAACAGCTGTTGTTGCCTGGCTAAATGCATATATTATGGCTACCAAACTGCCTTACAAGCACTTTTTTAAAGAATGAGCATACCAATATAATAAAGCTATTCTCCCTTTTGTCTAGAGAAGCTTCTCTTTTCTGATGGCAGTGACCACTGGGATAACTCAAAAGACACCACAGTGCTGAGAATAAATGACAGTGGAGTGTTCAGCACTGGGACATCTCTATCACATTTCCCAAGGCTCAGGGTCTACTGCAGAAGAGGTGGAGGAAAGATTTAAGAGCCAAAGGAAGGGTAGGACTGCTTACAACGCAAACTTCCAAACACAAAACGGCCTTGATATTCTTGACTTTGCAGTGCCTGATAATACCTACACATAATGGGAGGAAAAGATGATGGCACCAAAACAAAACAGACTAACTGAGAGGGGGAGGAGATATGAGGGAGGGTGGGGTGCAAATCATGATGGCTTATGGTCTGTAATTATGGAAGCTATCAGTAAAATGTTTTTTAAAAACCAACAAAACCAAAAACACAGCCGGGTGTGGTGGCGCATGCCTTTAATCCCAGCACTCGGGAGGCAGAGGTAGGAAGATCACTGTGAGTTCAAGGCCACCCTGAGACTACATAGTGAATTCCAGGTCAGCCTGGGCTAGAGCGAGACCCTACCTCGAAAAACCAAAAAAAAAAAAAAAAAAAAACCATAAACACTCTGCCTGCCTAGCCTAACCCTGATATCCCACCATTGAGTGCCCAGCCTTTCATGTTTAGCAATGGCTTAAATTTTCCATCTTAGTATCACTTGTCAATAATTCATAATCATAGACTAATTACTGGACCAAACAAGTCTGGAAAGATTATTTCAACTTCTATCTACTCTGCACACACAATGCAAAATTCTCTAGAACACAGATGGCAGAGTATTGAATTATTTTAATTTTTCTAGCCAAAGCTGATGTGGAACTCACTCTGTAGCCCCAGGCTGGCCTCAAACTAATGGTGGTTCTTTTATCTCCACCACCCCAAGTGCTGGGTACTCCACCATTCTCGGCTATTCTCTTTTGAGTCACCACAATAAAATACCTTTTGGTGGGTAAACTACAACAAGAAAAAGTTGATTTAGGTCAGAGTTCTGGAGCATGGGTACCTATTTTTGATCTGCTCTGGTGAGGACCAACCTCCTGGAAGTATCACAATGGCCAGAACCCTGGGAGAGGAAGAGACCATATGTAAGGCAGGAAACTAGAGAGCCAGGAAAGGCCGGTCTTACATTTTTTAAAAAAATATTTATTCAAGAGAGAGTGAGAGAGAGAGAAAGGGAGAGTGAGTGTGCCAGGGCCTCTAGCTACTGCAAAAGAAATCCAGATGCATGCACCACCTTATGCATCTGGTTTTACGTGCTCACTGGGGGATTGCTTTTCAGGCAAATGTCTTAACTGCTAAGCCATCTCTCCAGCCCATCTTGCTTTTTTTTTTTATTTCCCTTTATTGACTGAATTTAGATACATTGAATGGGCCAACCATCTTGCTTTTTTTTTTAAAAAAAAAAACTCTTAAAACTGGAGTAACATCAGAGTGACATATCCTTGAATATGCTAGGAGCAATATAAAATGTGTGAAGCAATGTGAATCACAAAGGCCTACAGAATACCTGGAAATGCTGGATGGCTGTACATACATTTTATATTTGCTGCTGAATTTGAATTAGCCAAAGCTTTAGTATTCTCTCCACAGTGTCTGCTGTCTTTTATTCCTCTATATCATCTAGGCTGACACCATGCTCTATATCTAGGCCCTACAGCTTCAGGGGGCATCAGTGAAAATAAAGCCCTGGCACAGTGCATACTATACCCCAGGCTTTGGTCCCAAAGCTGACCCCAAATGCCTGCAAGCTTTTCCTTAGAAAAGAAACATAGACTGAGCCCTGTTTGGCAGGAGAGAGCTAACCTAGAAATGTCTGTCTCAAATGTGTACCTTGGTCATCCTAACGTACACACACAATGTGCCCGGCGTACATGACATGACCCTGCTCTCTGGTTCCTTTTACATGCTTGCTTTCATCCTGTGCTTAATTAGTTCTTGATTCTTGGAGACCCCTCATATTGATCACACATTTCAGTAAGCCCAGGTGTGTTAATTTGTACTAGAAAAAGCTCCAATGATGAAGGAAAACATTGGTAAACATTGACAATGTGGGCAATATTAAATTTAAAACTTATGCTCATTGAAAGACACAAAAGAGAAGAGTGGAAAAGCCATTTACAGTGTTAACAAAAAGAACTCCTATGAGTTAATAATTATATGAAACAAAAGCAAGACATTTGAGTAGGGACATCACAAGATATCCAATGATCATCGAATGAAAAGATACCGAACATCATTAATCAACAGGAATTAAAATTGAAACTACCAGGAGTCAACGTTACACAGGGATAATGGCTAAGTGTGTCAGCACAGAGTTACTGATGATTTAAATACAAATCATTCATGTTGGGCAACTCTTCTATGGTTTTCATATAAATGTAGCTTATTATAATTTTACAAAATGATATTATCAAACATATCCACCAAGCTAGTCTTAAGAATACACACAAAAGAAACAGGTGTAGTGGCGCACATCCCAGCACTTGGGAGGCAGAGGTAGGAGGATTGCTGTGAGTTCAAGGCCAGCTGGGGACTACAGAGTAAATTCCAGGTCAGCCTGGGCTAGAGTGAGCTCCTACCTTGAAAACAGCACATATTCACAAGATTGCTCATACAGTGTATCATACAGTGTATATACTTATTCATAATAAAGATATTTAAAAATAAAACAAAGTAAAACAACAAAAGAAACACACATATAGGTATCAAATCTACATAGGCAGTTTATAGCAGTATTATTTATTGTAACTACATATAGGAGATAATCCAAGTGGAATAAATAATGTGTGCTATAGATAAATAGTATGCGATATATTCATAAAATAGAATACCATTCAGCAACAAAACATCATTAGTCAACATGCAGGTTAGGGAGGTGGCTCAGTCAGTATAGTGTTCACTGCACAAGCATGAGACTCTGAGTTGGGATCCTCAGAACCCACAAAAAAAAAAGAAATTGGGCTTGATGGATTCATGCTTGTAGTCCCAGGGCTGGGAATGCAGTTAGGAGGATTCCTGAGGCTTGCTGACTACTTTGCCTAGTTGAATACATGGGCTCTGCGCTAACTGAGAGACCCTATCTAAAAACATAAGGTAGGGAGTGATTGAGGAAGACACCTGATATCCATCTCTGGCCTCCACACTCATGCATACATACATGTACCCCCCATGAACACATATACCCTCATAACCACACATGACATTCATATATATGCAAAAAAAGTGAACATAAAAGCTGCATATGTCATGTAGACAAATTTCACCCACATGATGTTTACTGAAATGTGCAAAGTATCAATGCTATGAATATTCAATTTCACTATTATATACTTCAGAGGTAAAAAATTTAGAAGACAGCATATTGGTTAGCTCTGAATAGAAAAAGAATATAATCCATCCTGTTTTTCAGATTGCCTCTGACCTTATACACTGACTAGACACTGACATTCAGCCCACCTAATCCTTAGTGGAGATGGTGATGGAGTTGACAACTCACACTTTCTTTCTTTCTTTTTTTTCCCTATGTCTCCCCATTACAGACCAAGCTCCATGAGCAGCCTAGGCTGAGGTGTACGCGGGTGGGTTTCCTTTGCCTCCTCTTTCTCTCCAGTCAGGGTAAGAGCACAGCTGTGGTAAGCAACAGGAGGCCTCAAGCTTTCTTGGACGTCTCATGCAGATTTGCTTGTGCCCATCCCTCTGCCTGGCCTGGAGTTTGCCTTACCTCTTCAGAGAAGCCCATATCCCTGATGCAAAAGAATACTGCACAGAAAAGCAAGAAAAAAGGTTAAAGGACTTCTACCAGAAGCATTTGACTCTTAGTTTGAGACTCTCAAGTGTATTTGTTTGTGATTTAAGTCTTTAGCTTCCGTTTCACATCAATGAAGAAATGAGGTCCCTAGCTCATAGGCTCTTAGGGAACATACATGAAATGTTACGGTAAGAACTTGTTACATGTTATTTTTATTTGTTTTCCTTTTAACATTTCTGTGTTACTTTCTTGCTTTTATGAAATAGGACCGATATAGAATAAGTTTAAAGCCATTAGTTTCGTCTATTTTTTTTTAAATTTAGCATTAGGTGTAGAAGGAGCCAGGGTTTAAAAATGAGAAAGATCACCGGGCGTGGTGGTGCACGCCTTTAATCCCAGCACTCTGGGAGACAGAGGTAGGAGGATCACCATGAGTTTAAGGCCATCCTGAGACTACATAGTGAATTCCAGGTCAGCCTGGGCTAGAGTAAAACCCTACCTCAAAAAACTAAAACAAAAAAAAAAAAAAAAAAAAGAGAAGCCGGGTGTGTTGGCGCACACCTTTAATCCCAGCACTCGGGAGGCAGAGGTAGGAGGATCGCCATGAGTTCAAGGCCACCCTGAGACTTCATAGTGAATTCCAGGTCAGCCTGGACTAGAGCGAGACCCTATCTCAAAAAACCAAAAAGAGAGAGAGAGAAAGAGAGAGAGAGAGAGAGAGAGAGAGAGAGAGAGAGAGAGAGAGAGAGAGAGAGAAAGATTGAACTGACAGGCAAATAAATTACTATTTTGGTGAGAAATAGATCAAAATGAATAATTTTTGGAAAATATAATATTTTGAATATAGGAGACTGTGGAGTGGTTTTTTGTTATTTGTTTTCATTTTATTCTCTCTCTCTCTCCCCCCTCTCTCTCTGCAATGCTAGAGATCAACTTGGAACCTCACATATTCTAGAATTATACTACTGCGCTTTACCCCCCAGTCCCAACATTAGGTTCTTTTAGAAAGTCAGAGAGTTCAGGGCTGGAGAGATGGCTCAGTGGTTAAGGCACTTGCCTCCAGTGCCTAAGGCCCCTGGTTCAATTCCCCAGGACCCACATAAGCCAGACCCACAAGGTGGTGGCCCTGGTTCTCTCACTCTCTCGCTCTCTCTATCTCTGCTTGAAAATGAATAAATAAAATATTTTTTAAAAATAAAAAAAAGTCAGAGAGTTCAAATAGGAATCTATGGTAGCTGTCCTGAGCTAACTGTATCCGTACCTAGCAATCATACAATCATACAAATTGTATTTGTTTATTCTGATCACAAACACCTATAAGCGCTTGATCAATAAAATTGTATATATTTTCAATGATATACAACTATAACTGAACAAACAAGATGCACTAATATAAAATAAATTTATCCTGTTTATTTCAAAATGATAATATTAAACATATTTTATGAAACATATTTTAATTTTTAAAAGATCATGAGGATTCTGTCACTTTGTCAGGAGAAAAAAAGCAAAAACAGATAAGATGTAGAAGGTCATAAAGAGGCAGCTGTTTATATGTGAGAAGGTACATATGTTTTAATAAGGAGAAAACAACTTTGATGTTCCATGTTTTTTATAGGATTTCTGGCTCTGTACCATACATAAATCTTGAAATTATATTCAATTTGAAATTTATTACTATTGTTATGAGCTATCTAAATGACAAAGTTTTTACTTTGACATTGAAATAAAACATCTAATGTGAAATTTGCCTAATGTATACCTTGCTGCATACCAACTTCTATCATATTAATATTTACTCTGGCAATGGGAATGCAGTAAAGAGATGAATCCTTTCAAATGAAATGTGAACTCCTTGGGGAAGAAACAACAAAATCTAAAACTAGAACATTTAGCAAAATACCCTAAAGGAATCTGAGACTTAACTCAAACCATCTTTCATCAAGCAGATTTGCACTAAAATAAGATAACCACATAAAGACTACATGGCCCATGTCTAAACTATGGCATTATGTAAAGTGTACTTAACAACATAGATAGAACTGCCTTTTGTTTTCATTTGTGTAATTGTGAGCCCAGACTGAAATCAAATACACTACATAGCAAAAGAGACCTTGAACTCTGGATCCATCTTCCACATGCTGAGATTAGAGGTGTGTATCATCATTCTCAGTTTAATATACTGTTCTTAAGGTTATAGTTCAGTGGTGCTATAACACATTCACAGTGTCATGCATTCATCACCATTATCCCAGACTGAACCTTACCATGAACACTAACTTCTTCCTTTCCCTTGGGCCCAGTAACTTCTGTTCTACTTTTTGTCTCTATGAATCTGACACTGTAGAGGGGGCCTCACATAAGTGGAATCATGCAGTGTTTGTCCTTTTGGGATTGGTTTATCACTCCCAGAAAAATGTCCTTGGACTAACCCACGTTGGAGCATGTAGAAGGTTTATTCAGAAGTCCCTTTTAGCAGGGTGTGGTGGTACACACCAGACTACATAGTGAAGTCCAAGTCAGTCTGGGCTAATGTGAGACCTTACCTCGAAAGACGAAAACCAAAACCAAAACAAACAAACAAAATCCCTATTGAATGTTATTGGGAAGCAGAGCATTTATAATTTAATCTTGACAGCAATTATGGAAAGAAGGCTTGTGTCCAAACCCTGTTCCATGACCTTGGGGAAAATTCTCTACCTTCTGGCTTCTGGCTTCCAGCATCCACTGCTATATGAGAGGGTAGCTGAGAAACTGCAGAGGACATTATTGCTGTTTTCATTTAAATGGAGACTGCACCAAAGTGTTAGGGAGTAAAGAGGCATTGTGACTACAACTCAATCTCAACATTTAGAAACAGCATAATAAATTTGTAGAGACAGAAAATAATAAAGAAATGTCTTCCAATGTAAGCTACTGGGGAGTCTAGGTAGACCTTTATACCCTTCCCGAAAATTATCTTAAATTTGGAATTACATCAGCTAAATATTACAAAACAATGAACAAGCAACCATCTCCCCCCAGAATAAATATACAAAATAAATTACCTATTTACAATTGTAGATGCATAAAGTATATGAAAAGTCATTGTTGAAAAACAATTCCTGTAGAAGAATCATGCCTGACAATAATCAGAACTGAGTCCACAGTGTTTCATCAGTGGCAGATGTGTGGGCTTGTTTTTCAATAAAACAGGGCCTTTCATAATGGGGAAGAAAAAAGAAAAAAAGAACTAAGATTAAATCATGGAACTCATAATAATTATTTAATAGGAACAGATGTTCTAAGTATTAAATTCCTGGATGTTGCTCATTGGGAAGGCTATTGGAGCTTATTTTTATGTTTCTACAAATGTTGGGAGTATAACTTTATCCGAAACATTTGTTATTTATAATCTGGTATAATTTACACAGTGAGTTTCCACTGTGATTTGGGAAGATGTGAAAACAAACACAAGTCCTGAGAAGTGAAGATATACTTGGGAACCATGTTCCCAAACACATGGAGGAGTAGCGAGGAAGCAGGATATTAGTAACCATATTTTAAAGAGTCATGAAGAATTCTTTTTTTTTTTAGGAGTTTAGGTATTTTTTTAAATTTAATATTTATTGTCCATAATAAGTTACATTATTTAGTGGGCAAACCATGCGTTGTTATCCCGACTTCCCCAATTCCCCCCCTCCCCATCCCTGATCAGTTGTATATCCTCCTTCATGGGCTGTCTGTATTAGTCCTTGTGGCAAGGGATCCTGTATATCTTAGTACTCATCCCGGTCTTCCTGGCCCAAGTGTGTTGTTACTGATGGGTGCCATGCCTCC
>PVHP010050807.1:0-11651 GCA_004024765.1 Zapus hudsonius
AACATCTGCTTGGGTGGAGAATGAAATTTGCTGAGATGCAAAGCCACACACCCCGCCCTCAACCCACCAGGCTGTAAATTTCAGAAATCTCTTGAAACAGCCCCAAAACTCATGTCAGGCAGAGACCGACCACATTACTTGAAATGGGAATTCATCACACAAAGTACTCAGAGGGAAGCCCTTGACCCCCTTGAGCCTCCTCAGGGCCAGGACTGCGCACAGTGCCTGGCTGCCACACTGGACTCTTGTAAGCGTCTCGAAGGCAGTGACCTTGGCTCCTCTGTCCACTTGGCCAGGTCCCGGTGGTACACGTGCTACACTTTTGTCACATTAACCTCGCTGCAATTCTCATATCAAATTCACGCACGTTTCTTCTGTGTCTCCGATATTTCTTTTCTCCTCCCCCAGATGTATTTTAGTCTTCTTTCTCTTTCTTGTCTTTTCTTTCTCTTTGCCTTTTCTGTCTCTTACTCCCCTTCTCCTGCAGCATCTAATTATTGCTGAGTTGGAAGTCAGAGTGGGAAGAAATCCAATCTTTATCCTTTCTTTTTTTTTAATGATTTATTTGCAAGGAAAGAGAGAGAGAGAGTGAGAGAGAGAGAGAGAGAGGGAGAGAGAGAGAATGGACATGCCAGGGGTTCCAGCCACTGCAAATGAACACCAGATACATGTGCCACTTTGTGCATATGGCTTTAGGTGGGTACTGAGGAATCAAACTCAGGTTGTTGGGTTTTGCACATGAGCGCCTTAACTGCTGAGCCCTCTCTTTGTTTTTTTTTTTTTTGAATTAGTGTTTTGCTCTATCCCAGGCTGACCTGGAATTCACTCTGTAGTCTCAGGCTGGCCTCAAACTCACAGTGATCCTCCTACCTCTGCCTCCAAAGTGCTGGGACTAAAGGCGTGCACCACCAAGCCTGGCTTTCCAATCTTTTGATCTCCATCCCTTCCTCCTCCGTCTTTCTTCCCCTCTGTCCTGACTTCCATCTTTTCCCTTCCCCTCAGTATACCATTTGGGATTGTTTTTTTCAAAGTCCTCCAGGTTGGACACATCTCATTAACAGGAAGGATGTATCACCACTCAAGTTTTTGGAATAAAAAAAGCTAATTGTTATTTCCTATAACTTCCCACTATCTCACAATTCTTGGTTTTGAATGAAATGTTTCTTTGTGCCACAAAACACAACATCTTGGGGCTGGGAAGGTGGCTTAGTGGGCAAAGTGTTTACTGGTCAAGTGTGAATACCTGTGTTCAGGTGCCTAGCACCCATGGAAAATGTCATGTGTGGCAGGGCCCCTACCTGTTAGACCAGGTTGGTGGAGACAAGAAGGTCCCTGATGCTTGTGGCCAACTAATGAAGCTGAACTGGTGAGCTTTGGGCTTAGTGAGAGACTTTGTCCCAAAATAAGATGAAGAGTGATTGAGGCAGATACCTGACCTTGACCTTGGTGTTCTAAAGCATGAACACACACACATGTATGCCCACAAACATATGAACATGCATATAACATGCACACACACACACACACACTACCGTTTCATTATATGGTACAGTATGACTCACTTATTGTACCCAATTCTTTAGTATTTTTCATTAACAAATGCACTAGCTTTATGAATTATTGTGTCTTCATTGGTTAGTTGATGATTGATCAATCTATTATCTATCTATCTATCTATCTATCTATCTATCTATCTATCTATCTATCTATCACCTAATTGTCTGTTTTGGCTTTTAGGGGCTGGGACTCACTATGTACAAAGCCCAGTTTAACCTCAAACTTTCCATCCTCTTGCTTTATCTTCCCCAGTGCTGGGAGTGTAGACTTGCACTACCATGCCTGGCATGTGATAGATGGTCTGACATCCTGAGGACTCAGAGATTTTTACCAAATGCCTGTGTGATCTAAGTGAGGCCTCTGCACTGCGCCTCTTCCAGCTCTCCAGCAATCCCCTGGGGTAAATTGCCAGATTCTCTCTGAATGATGATCAAATGCTTATGGGACACATGTGCTAGACATGACTGATCTGTGGATTTACAGATGTGTGTTTCAAGCAACAGTTAACAACACACGTCACTTATTCGCGTCCATTGTTATTTCACTCACTGTAGTCTTTGCAGTTCACAAGTTTCTGAATAGTCTTGGTGGCCCTTGGGCATCTGGAGAGTTCTCTAATCGATAGCAACCATTCCTGGGAATGGAAGGAAGAGGAAGAAGATCCAGACTGGCATATTTTCTTCCCTGAAATCGACTTCCAGAAAAGCTGAACTTCTTTTTTTTTTAATATCTTTATTGTCAATAATTAAATACATTGTATGAACAAATCTTGTGATGATACCTACATTTCCCTCCTCCCTGTCCTCAACCCACTGGGGGCCCTCCTCTGTGCACATATGGATCAGTCCATGGGGTAGGGGGTCATGAATAGCATAGGAGGTACCCAGGTTCCCCCTCTTTGTGTGTTGTTGCTGAGGGGACAATGTCTCTGGATATTCTCCACCATGGCTCTTAAAATCTTTCATTCTCTGCGGGGTTCCATTTGGATCCTCCACGATATGACTGTGGTGGGTCCTCTCTTGCCAGAATCTCAGCTATCGCCTAGTCGGTTGGTAGGGTTAGATGGGCCCCAGCTCTCTCGCTGCATCTGCCTCCGGTGAGCACTGGTCCTCGATAGAGGCTTCCACTGGTGAGAATCCTGTGCTGGGAGGTATCTACAGCTCAGAGCGTGACTGCAGCTTCTGTCCACGACCTGGATCCCTGCTGAAAACCCTGACCCTTGTTTCCCGAGGGACCTGGCGTGTCTGCTAGTCAGCCATCTTGAACCAGAAGCCCAAAGCTGAACTTCTATATCATCATTTTTATAGGAAGAAAGAACGGAGGAATGGAAAGAGGTCCTTTCCCTCCACTATCTGGCTTCTAAGCACTTGCTCATTCTCACAAAAGCTCTGGAAGACAAGAAGTATTGTCTTTATATCACTGATGAAGGGACAGGGATCAGAGTCATACTGGAAAAATGACCTGACCAAGTCCGAAGGCCATGTGTTTTTCCAGCACATGCTCTTTGGTGTGAAGGAGAGACATGATCCCCTCCCACTCAAACTGCTTGTGTTTCTATGCTGTGAAACAGCCTTGAAAGAGCATGTCCCGAGGCTCGCTGAAGGCTGAGTAGGAAGATTGCTTTCATCATCATCCCTTCTTCTCTGACCTCTGCATGCTAAGGCGTGAAGTGTATGACACCCTGAGATGCCTTCGGCACTTGATGGTGTATAAAGTGTTTTATAAAAGCCCTTGCACATAACTTTCTCTTATTTCTGCAGCACACCCCATCTTATCATAAGTGTGCATACATAGAATCATAAGCTGAAAGCTGAGAAATCTTGGGGCTCAGCAGATGGAGGAACTGAAGAACACAAGAGCGATGAGCCATGCTGGGCTTTGGTCTTATCTGCAGACCCCACTGGAGAAGGTCCAGTTCCAAGCCCCCTTCCTTGGATCTGGTCACACCTCGGTTCCTCCTGGACAGTTGAACTAAGGGCATAAGTTTCCTGCTAGCTCTTGGTTGAAGACTTTCATCGTCCTCAGTGCTTACTACATGGATCCTGATTTGCTGAAGTTGTGAGCACCCAGAGCAAAGTCATTCACACTACTTGCTTGTTTTGTATTTCCTGAAAACTCTTCATCCAGCCTACTAATGTGCTTTTAGAAAGGTGTGTGTCAGGTGGAAGAGAGGAGGAGGTAGGGGAGGAAGGGTGGCCTTTGTTTAAAATGCATGGGTTTTCTGGTTGCTAGAGTTTCTCTGAAATGATGAATTTCCAAAGAAATTCACTTATGGCCTAAAATTATTTCACCATCTTCCCTGGACTAGTTCAAAGTTCCACGATGATATTTGAAAATAGGGCTTCTGGTACACAGACTCGGTCTTCAAGTGCCCTGGCCTCCCGTGTGAACTCCTTCCTCCAGTGTGGGCTCAACCTGGGGTTCTAATACAAGAAAAACAGCAGAAATAATGGAATCATGGCTTCTGAGATGCAGCTATAAAAGACGATGGCTTTTGTGGAGACATTGCTTCTCCCTGTCTCTATTTTTCTGTTTCTCTGTCCATGTTTCGTTTCTAGTTCTGTCTGTCTCTGGAGGAAGTCAGCTATGTTTCTAGTCATCCCACAATGAGGCGGTTAGATGTCTTTTCCTGGAGATCACAATCATTTGTCCACTCCAGACAGGGCATTAATGGAAGACCAAAGAAACATCTCATTCAAGTCTAGCTTCCTGAGCCAATGAACTAACTGGGGTGACCTACAGGAACATGGTGATCCAAAGGCAGCTGCATTCTACAGAATCTCACCCCAGCATGGGTGACAGCTGATGACACATGCATCCAAGGATCTCACTACACAACTTGTATTAGTTTGGCAGGACTCTTCTCTTTCCTGCAATGGTGGTTGCTTTCATAAGCCTGTGTGTGTGTGTGTGTGTGTGTGTGTGTGTGTGTGTGTGTGTGTGTGTGTGTGGAGAGAGGGGCTAATGAATCTTGTAAAATTTTGAGCTTCTTAGGAAGTTGTATGAACCCATCTCCAACAACAGGGAATGCTTTGTTTTGGAGGAAATGGCCTTATAAGGATCCATGTAGTAAGCACTGAGGACGAGGAAAGCCTTCAACCAAGAGCTAGCAGGAAACCGATGCCCTTAGTTCAACTGCCCAGGAGGAACTGAGGTGTGACCAGAACCAAGGAAGGGGGCTTGGAACTGGACCTTCTCCAGTGGGGTCTGCAGATAAGACCAAAGCCCAGCATGGCTCATAGAGCCAGAGATGTCCTGCTAAGTGACCCTGGGGATTCCTGACCTGCCTGCAGAAACTGAGAAGTAATAAATGTTGATTGTTTTAAACTGCTGACTTTCAGGCAATTTTTAAATGTCAATAGGGAGTCATAAGGACAATAAAAAAATCTTAGTTGGTTTTGTTATTATTATTATTGTTATAATCAAAGTGAACCACAGTCCTGGAGAGATATTTTGGAAAGTTTTCTACTCTTCTTCAGCATGCTTAATAAGCTTCCAAATCAGAGAATTTAAAACCAACCCCTAAGTCGTTCAATTCAATGCTCACATCTCATTGTGGTTAAAAATCATCTTGGTAGCGAAGACAAGCAAGAAGTTAGCTCTAAAACATTTCAGACTTAGCGGATGTGTTTGGACACAAGTCACTCCGAGGACATGGTGGAGTTGATGGGTGTTTATAGGTGTGACTCACTGTCTGGGGGAAAGCATGTCTCTTTCCCAGATGGCCCTTTCCAGATGCTGGTTAGCCCTGAAAGGTGGTGGGGGAGCCACTGTACATAGGCAGACAGATGCAGCCTGAAATAATTTTTGAGAAAAGCAGATATTGCTGGCAGTGACAAAGGTGATGAATAAATCAATCAAACAGAGCAGCAACTGGCCCAAGGGTGTGAACTCTTGGGTTTATAAAGTCAAGTATTCATGGGAGGAGAGGGATAGGTTAGAAACCCCAAATCACCATGTAGCAGAAATGAAAATTTCAGAAGTTCTAATCACTTTGAATATTTATCAATAAAGTGAGTGCAGATTAGGGGAGAATAAATGAAGAAGCCCGGTGACTTCTTCTAGTGACGATCAATTCAAGGGTCCTCGCTTTTTTTTCTGGACTTGGGGATAGAAGTCCAAGAGGTCCTTCTGCCCCCACATTTCTGTGGGTGGATCTGCCTGAAGAAAGACACAGACCACTGTCCCACGCTTAGCTATGTTCAGCGTGCTGAGGAATGACTCAAAAATCTCATCTTTCTTTCCTTTCATTCTCTCTGCTCATCCCCTCCCGCCTCTCTCCTTCTCTCTGTTCCCTCCTGCCCTTCCATTCTTTCTTTTCAAACACATTTTCCAGCCTCCCTTCTGAGCATTCCTTTCTAGAATGAGGAAACAAACCTCAATAAGGTGGAAATGGGATCTGTGGTAGGACTGTACTAACAGCCGTATTTATAACATATATATTTAATTCAGAGGCTTATTTTTTTGTAGGCAAGGGCAGGAAAATTGGTTTTCCCTTCTGGTAGCATCAAATCACGAGCCTCGTGTCCTTCATCCTCAACAATGAGAATGTGTATGTTTTTCAAAAGTCAGAATACCTAGTACTCAGCCCTGGGGAATTGGGGAATTCAGGATAACAACTCATGGTTTGCTCACTAAATAATGTAACTCATGATGGACAATAAATACATATTAAAAAAAAAGTCAGCATACCAACAAACTAGGAAAGCTTAAGTGTTCTGGGGCCTCATTGTGGGGAAGGCAAAGGCCAGTGTGGAACCTGGGGTGGATTTCTGACAACATAAAATAAAATACAACCTATACAAAAAGAGAGAAAAGGAGACAGAGCTGGAGATTAAAACTGGTTAAGAAGTGAAAGAGAAAAAACTGAACAAAAACATGTCCCACCAAGACCCAAAGCATTCTCTGTGCTCCCTCATTCTACTGGATACGCAGAAGGAATTCCTTTTGCCTCTTCCTACTGGAGTCCTAGTAATTTCTGACTCATGCAACACAAATGTTTGATCCATGGTTTCGAGGAAGGCTATCTAGCTGGCTGTTTGTTAAGCTATAGTTGGCATGGCTGTGCCCGCCTAACACAAATGTCTGTAGGCCTTTCAAAGGGCCTGACAGGGTGTCCTTTGAGCACATCTGTTGCCATGGCCACCGGTGTGCCCATTTGCAAGGAAAATTGGAAGCCATGCTCATTACATCAAAAACTACATTGGGGGGGATAAAGAGAGCATGTCTGCTTCAAGAGTTGGCAATTGGCAGTTTGTTAGGCTCCCCGCCCACATGCTTCCATCAAACAATGTCTCATTCAATTGCAGAAGTCACAGTTTCCAGCCCCTACTTTCCAGCTGGTGGAGGCCAGGGAAGGGGGTGGTAGGAATGCAAACCCCTCACGGGCCAATATGACTGTCAGGACAACCGAGGTGGGTCACATGGGTGATGGAGCCTTAGCAATGTCAAGCTGTGTTCTAGAACCTTCTAGCATGAACTCGATGGTTGACACTGGGCTGGGACACTCTGGGATTGTTGAGCCATGAAATGAGCTGGGTGAGAGGTGATAAGCAAGGCATCCTTCATTTTCCAAATTCTGTGTGACTCTAGAACACTCTGTATTATACAATACATTCATGCATGTGTGTGCACACATAACTTAAAAATATTCTCTTGGATTGAGAGAAGAAGTGGAATATCCTGCATTTTTTTACTTGATGTGTGAACACAATCAACTCTTTTTCTCTAAAACAATGGCCCAACTTACAACAGATTGGAGAGTCTCCACCACTTGAACATTATCTCAAGAAAACACTAATTTAACCCTCTGGGATTGCTGTTCTTTAAAACAATTGTAACCCTGAGATAAAAAAAAAAATACCCGTTATGCATCCTTACGTCTCATTTTCATTTATTTGTTTTTCAAGCAGAGAGAGAGAGAGAGAGAGAGAGAGAGAGAGAGAGAGAGAGAGAGAGAGAGAGAGAGAGAGAGAGAGAGAGAACAAACTAGGGCCACCACCTTGTGGGTCTGGCTTATGTGGGCACTGGGGAATTGAACCCAGGGCCTTAGGCACCGGAGGCAAGTGCCTTAACTGCTGAGCCATCTCTCCAGCCCACATCTCATTTTCATTTCCTGCCAGTTATGTAAAAAATTATGTCTATGAGCAATCCCAGATCTTATTTTCTACAAATACGCTTGCGTGGATTATGTATGTGTTTGCATGTATGCACATAGCTGAGAATCTGCTCTGTGTTGGATGCTTCTTTTCAGTTCCCTGCTCTTTGAAATAAGCAGGGTCCTTATTGTTTTGAAGAAGACAAAAATCAAGGCCAGGAGTGGCTGGGAAAATCATACCTCAAAGCTGAACGACAGGGCTTGGATTTGAACACAGGTCTTTCAATGTCAAAAGGTATTTCTGCACTATCTCCGAGGCTGCCTTCCTCCCCCCCCTTTGTCATCTCTTAGAAGGTCCTGAAATCCCTGTGCAAGTGGAAGGGTTTAATGGGAAGGGATAAGCCCAATAGAAACCTGGTGCACAGCAATGGAATTTATTTTTCCAGGAAAAAGTAAATCAATGTTCACTCATGAAAGGAGTGAGCATGTGTATGTATATATCATGCTGAGAGATGAGTAAATCCTACAGGGAATCAATCCAAAATATTATAAAGTTAACAATTTTATCATTATTTTATTGATTATGTTAATTTCATAAAATTCAAAAATTCTGAAAGCTTATTGTTTCAGGAAAGTACATGCATCCATGACACCTGTGATAAGGAATAAGGCCATATTATAGCTGGTTCAGGGGTCAAAGTAGAAGAAAGGAAGGCTAAGAGTAGCCTTCATGTTTCTTTCTTTCTTTCTTTCTTTCTTTCTTTCTTTCTTTCTTTCTTTCTTTCTTTCTTTCTTTCTTTCTTTCTTTCTTTCTTCCTTCCTTCCTTCCTTCCTTCCTTTCTTTCTTTCTCTCTTTCTCTTTCTTTCTTTCTCTCTTTCTCCCTTCCTCTTTCTCCCTCCCTCCCTCTTCCTTCCCTCCCTCCCTTCCTTCCTCCCTCTCCCTTCCTTCCTTCCTTCCTTCCTTCCTTCCTTCCTTCCTTCCTTCCTTCCTTCCTTCCTTCCTTCCTTCTTCCTTTTTCTTTTTTTCCAAGGTAGGGTCTCACTCTAGTCCAGGCTGACCAGAAATTCATTCTATAGTCCCTGGCTGGACTCAAACTCACCTCTGCCTCCCAAGTGCTGGGATTAAAGGCATGCATCACCATACCCTCCTCCCCTTTAAATTTTTTAAAATAGCATTCCTAGGGCTATTTTCCCCTTCACTGTAGGATTGTTTAAGTTAATGGAGGGCTGGAGAGATGGTCCTGGTGTGCCCATTCTGCCTGCCTCTTATACTCTCTCTCTGTCTCTCAAATAAATTAATTAAATATTAAAAAAAGAAGTTAATGGATATGAGGTCAGGCATGGTAGCATATGCCTTTAATCCTAGAATTCTGGAGACAGAGGTAGGAGTCTCCTTATGAGTTCTAGGCCAGCCTGGGACTACAGAGTGAGTTCCAGGTCAGCCTGGGCTAGAGTGAGACTTTATCTCGGGGGCAGGGGAGAGAGAGAGAGAGAGAGAGAGATGGAGGGTGTTAATGGATATGAAAGTAAACTGTAAAATAAAGTACTTTGCAGGTATTAATTACTATTAAAGATATAAGTGTGTATTTGTTTTACATGCCCACATGACTTACTTTGTGCCCGGTATTTCTCTACAAGCTCAATTCTTTGAGGGCTTTAAGAAGCATTCACTGCTATTCTACTTATTGTATAAATGAGAAAATTGAGGCCACAGTTCAGTGGTCATTTGATTTAATACTGTATGGAAGAGTTATTAGGCATCCTAGACTCCTAAATATACATTAGGGTTGGTTTCATGATTACATTGTAGCATTTTTATCTCATCTGCAATGTTTCCCTGGTTCTAACCACAATTAGTACTTGGACTTTTTTCCTTGTTCAAATTCTAATTCTCTCCAAATATGTTAAGATCATTCTTGATAGAATCAGGAAATCTAGAGCAACAGGCCGATCATGAATTCCATCCCCAAGAGAATGGGGAAAAAGGCTGGCCTGGAGGATGAATTTCTCCAGTGCATTCAGGGATGCTTGGCTTTATTTTTTGGCAATTATTTATTTAACTTGAAGCCTGGATCTTTGACAAGATGGTCGATCCATGCAGCAAAGGGATCACAGGAAGAACAACCACAAATGTACAGATGTTTTTCTCTTTTTTATTGTGGTAAAAACACCACATAAAATAAAATTGACCATCTTGATCATTTTTAGGTGTATGGTTTGGTAGTGTAAGTACATTCACACTATTATGAAACCATCACCACTATCCATCTCTGGACCTTAAAAAAAAACAACTTTCCAGGGCTGGAGAGCTGGCTCATCCATTAAAGGCACCTGCTTGCAAAGCCTGAGAGCTTACGTTCCACTCCCCCAGTACCCGTGTAAAGCCAGATGCACCAAGTGGCACTTGAATCTGGAGTTCTTTTACAGTGACAGGAGACCCCAGAGTGCCCATTCTGTCTCCATTTGCTTGCAAATAAATAAAATAAACTAAAACCTTTGCAAAACTGAAATTCTGTATCAACTAAACAATAACTCCCATTTCTGGCTTAATTACTAGACATTCCTCTCAGGCTCACATATTTCAGATCCAAGTTCCCAGCTGCTGGTATGATTTTTGAGAGGTTCTGAAAACTTGAGGAGGTAGGACCTAGTTGAAGGTAGGAGTTCACTGAGGCAAGTCTTTGCAGAGGTATCTTGTTCCCACCCCTTCCTTTTCCTTCTCTCTTTTCCTGGCCATTAGGATGCGACCGGTTCTGTTCTTCTGTGCCCTGTCCACCAAGATGGATCCAATACTTTTGAACCTGTGAGCCAAGCAAGCTTCCCCCTTTAAATTGCTCTCTGAGGTGTTTTCATCACAGCTGAGAGAAAGCTAAGCAACCCAGTCTCCTTTCCCACTCCTGCCCTGGCAATCAGCACGTCATTCTGATTTCACTTCTCTGGGTACCTCATACCATCAGAATCATACAGTCCTCTGCACACCTCATACAAATGGAACCACACGGTACTCTTGTAGCTTTGAGAATGGTTCATTTCCCTTTGCATGATGTCTTCAAGGTACATCCGTGTTGTACATGTCAGAATTTACAGTACACACACTCTGGATGTTTAGGTTGCTTCCTCTCTTTAGCTATTGCAAAGGATGCTGCTGCAAATATGAGTGTCTGATAGCCTTTTGAGTTCCTTCCTTGAGCTCTTTGACACACACACACCCAGAAGTAGAATTACTACATCATATAACAATCCCATTTTTTTTAACAATCCCATTTTTACCTTTTGAATAAACCACTGTTTTTTTTTTTCCCACAATGGTCACACCATTTTGCCTCCTCAACAGCAGTCGACCAGAAGACCAATTTCTTTACATCTTCTCTAAGACTTGTTATTTCTTGATGCCCATCCTAATAGGAATGAAGTAGTTCAGCATTGTTTTGTATTTTCCAATGATTGCGGATGTCGAGTATCTTTTTATGCACCTTGTGGCCCTTTACGGGTATATTTATGAAGACATGTCTCTACAAGTACTTCATTTCAATTGGGCTGTTTGTCTTGGTTCTTCTCACTCAGCTATAAAATTTCTTTTTATATTCTTGTATTAACCTTTTATTAGATTTATGACTTGCAAATATTTTCTTTCACTCCATGGATTGGCTTTTCACTCTGTGTTTGTCTTTAAACTGGATTTTTATTTTTATAGTGTTATATTTAAAAGAGAACTCTTTCTTTATATAAGACTTTTCATTTGCAAAAGTATATTTGCAGAGCCCATTCCCTGGGACACAGAATTTGTGAAATCCTAATAGACCTTTGTGAGTTAACCTTAATAACATACACAATCAGGGGCCAGTCAGGAGATCGAAATTAAACCAATAGCTTTACCAGAATGAATGTCATATAAAGAACCGTTGAACCGTTTTCAGGGAACTGAAAACATTCATGGGAGAAACTTAGATAACAAGGAGAAAGTAACTGAAAAAAGTTATTACCATCCCTCAGGGTG
>PVHP010050808.1:0-10809 GCA_004024765.1 Zapus hudsonius
TTAACTAATCAACAACAGTACATATTTAAGGACAAAAGTAAGTCAAAAAAGCCCAGAGAATAACAGGCAGAGGCCACTGACACTTGTGTTCCAGAGCAGCATAAGAAGTCCTCACTTTAAGCCGATTTGCTTTAACTTTACAAGAAATCCTAATAAACATGGTTTATTTATCTGCTGAGTTCAAAGAACAGCAGATCTGAAGCACATTAGCACAAGAGCAAGGAGCTGAAGAAGTCAGTGTGTCGACAACAGGAAAGAAACAGATCGGTGAAGGCCTCGCGAGAAAGAAAAAGAGAAGCTTTGACTTAGAGTTTAAAAAGCATAATTCGGGCTGGAGAGATGGCTCAGCGGTGAAGGCACTTGCCTCCAGTGCCTAAGGCCCTGGGTTCAATTTCCCAGGACCCACATAAGCCAGACCACAAGGTGGTGGCCCTGGTGCTCTCTCTCTCTCTCTCTCTCTCTCTCTCTCTCTCTCTCTCTCTCTCTCTCTCTCTCTCTCTCTCTCTCTCTGCCTCTCTCTCTCTGCCTCTCTCTCTCTCTGCTTGAAAATGAATAAATAAAATATTAAAAAATAAAAGGCATAATTCCATTTCACTGTGAAACAAATGTCGTATGACCTTAGACGCTCCTAAAGAAATTCCTTAATCACAGCTGATACAAATGTCTTGCATATGAAGCGTCATCTTTTATGAATGAAGGAAATTATGTTAAGTGTATCTCATCTAGTATAGACCTTGAGCGTGTCAGCTGTTGAGAATATTTTAATTAGCCAAAGAATCGTTTATTACAGGATAATTCCAGAATTCCAGAATAATCACAGAATAATTCTTTGGGTAATACAGAATATTCCCCAAAGAATAGTTTATTACAGGATAATTCCAGAATTACAGAATAATTCTTTGGGGAATACAGAATATTCCCCAAAGAATAGTTTATTACAGAATAATTCCAGAATAATCACAGAATAATTCTTTGGGGAATACAGAATATTCCCCAAAGAATAGTTTATTACAGAATAATTCCAGGATTCCAGAATAATCACAGAATAATTCTTTGGGGAATACAGAATATTCCCCAAAGAATAGTTTATTACAGAATAATAAAGTTGCACCTATTCTAATGACCTCACATACACATGCATGCATATAAGTTACATAAAATAGAATTCCTGTTAAGCTAAAAAACAAAAAATCCTCCCATCTCGCTAACATGTATAAGTTATTAACGTCTTGGTTGTCAGCTTCCAATAAAAGCATGAAAAAATTGTTACCTGGAACGCAAAACCATGAGTTTCTGCCTTCTTTTCATCTAATGGAGTTGAGAACAGGGAAATTACCTCACTGCCCAGTGACTCAATTTATCTACTTGTGCAATAAAAAACACAAAGGCCAGCTTGACAGTGGTCCACTGGACTTTGTTCACGTTTCAAAACTTGGAAATAGTTAACATAAATCCCAATAATAGCCTGGTTTGGGATTATTATTTTTAAGCAAATGCGCCTCAAGGAAAAGATGCAAAAGAAGTCGGTCTTTCTCTCCTTACAATCTTTCTTTTCCAAAGAACACAACCAAGAAACAAAGAGCCAAACACACTGACTCATGTCTTTTTCTAATAGTGTTGTGGTCAATTTGCTCCTGTATAAAATAGTAGGGAAGCTTAGAATCTGGGTTTTGGACGGCCCAGCGTGGAAAAAATGTCTTCAAGAAAAAGACTAGCATATTCCAAATCTAAGCCAATTTGCCAGTGTAACACATTTGGGAGAAAAGTCCACTTAGACATCCTACTAAACTCCACCCTGGCCTGTGGTCCTACTTGTAGGACCCAGCCTGGCTGCATATCTGAGAGCTAAGTTTTAATATGCATCCAGATGAGAGCATGGTAGCTCATGCCTTTGTTCCTAGCACACCTGTGCCCCCCAGGAGGCAGGGGGATGGCTGAAGGCCCTAAATCCTGTTTACAAGTGCTAATAGGTTTTACTCCTGCTGGCTGTGTTCCTGTTTGCTGAGCCCCCTTTGTGTAAGAGATAAGGCAATGCAACCCATCCCTGGATTGTATATAAGGTTGGATGCTACAATAAAGTTTGGAGATGTGCTTGGACACTTCTCCCGGCTGCGTGGGATTGTCCAGCCGCCGCGCTCACCTTTCCTCGATGGAGCCAGGTCTCCTGCTGGCCAGAGAGACTGAGGCTCATTTAGCAGGGGGCCAGGGACCCGTGCGGTAACCGACATCTGGAGAAGCACCCGACACTACTAAAGTCCCCTTCAGTTGCCAGAATTTTCTTAATGGAAAAAGAAAATAGCTGAAGTTTGCCTTTCAATGAACTATTGAGTTACTTTTTCTATATGTTTCCAGATCTTGTTCATTTCAAACCTTAAGGTGGTTTCGCAGCTTGAACTTGCATTTATTTAGGACAAATAGGAAAATGGAATAGTTTGTGCCTAACATTGGCTCCATCCTTCTTTTAGGGGAAAAGTTTTGTGTACTTCATACAGCTGGAGAGTAACTGAAAGTGTTCGCTCCAGAGACTTCTGGTCCCAAAATTACATTTTTTGTTTGTTTGTTTTTCGAGGTAGGGTTTCTCTCTAGCCCAGGCTGACCTGGAATTCACTATGTCGTCTCAGGGTGGCCTTGAACTCACGGCAATCCTCCTACCTCTGCCTCCCGAGTGCTGGGATTAAAGGCGTGCGCCACCACACCCGACCCAAAATCACATTTTTCTCCCACTATAAATAAAATGTCTTTGATGCTTCTTTTGTAAGTTCTGTCAAGGCCTGACATAGTGCAATGTAACTCATTCCATAGATGCCCTTGACTTTGAGTGCTTTCCAGTCGGTCTGAAAATGGTAGTGCCGGGGCAGAATGTCCAGAGTTGGTCTTTGACAAGATTCCTGAGGGATTTGGGTCTGTTTTCAGATCTCACTCCTCAGAGACTCCTAAGGCTGTCTCAAAGTGTCTTCAGGTTCTTCTCACCAGAGCCAAACCTTCTCTGCAAGCATTCTGTCCTCTCCGCTTTCCCTCCTCCACAATAGCAGACTTCTCTGCCCAGGCTCTGACCACCCCACCCCGCCGCCGTCTGCACCATGTGCATGTGCAACGCACTCCCCCAGTGTGGACTGGATGGTGACTCGTGTTTCTTCCAAATCTTTCTGGGACATTCCGGAAGAATCTGAGCTCTAGCTCTGGATTTACAAAGCTTTTCATCAGTAGGGCTTATTCCTGTCTTGACCCTCTGGATTAGATTAGGTGGCCCTGTGATGTATTTTCACATTATCAACATCCCTCTATTGTCCTGCTGGCCATAAATTCCATTATGGAATGATTGAATCTGCCTCACCACACCAGGGGTCCCCAGCACAGAGCCTGACGCCAAGAGAGACATGCATCAGTCTTCAGCAGGGCTGAATGAGAGACTAAGTGAAGGATACACAGGTGAAAAGAGAAGCAGTGAAAAGCACAGGTTGCAGAAATACACAGCACATCCATGAGTCACCTGGGCCCTACAACTACAGTCAGGGTGGGAGAGATGGCTTCACCATTAAGGCACATGCTTGCAGAGCCTAACGACCTGAGTTCAATTCCCCAGTACCCATGGAAAGCCAGATGCACAAAACGGCACATGCATCTGGGGTCTCTTTGCAGCGTCTGGAAGCCATTATATCTGTCTCTCCTTTATGTCTCTGTCCTAGCCAGCCACACAATGCTGGGATGAGTCTTCAAATGCAGCACTGTTACAGGAGGAAAGGATTTATTGAAGCTACAAATCCAGGGGAACTTCCATAATGGCAAAAGAGGCTGACCCCCTTCCACAGGTCCAAGCAGAGAGAGAAACCCATCACCAGCACCACACACATCACAGCGAACAGGCAGGAAAAGGGGGAGAGAAATTTCTTTCCCCTTTATATAGCCTCAGCGTGTGGTCTTTCAACTGTAACCCAGACTTGTTGACTCCCTGAGTCTCTGGAATTTCCTTCCCGCACGGCCCTCCTGGGAAGGGATGTTCATTTCTAGCTCCTCTGAGCTTCCTAACAACCTTCCTCCTACCGAGAGGGCTACCTTCCTATGAACACCATCAGAGATCCACCCAAGATTGCTTAAAAGGTCAAGCTGACAACAAAACTTAACCATCATCGTCTCTGCTTTGCAAATAAAGAAATAATTTTTAAAAATCTAGAAAGAAGCCAGAAATCAAGAAGTTTTCAGTATTGCTGTGACCAAATATCAGACAAGAGAAGCAGCTTAAGAGAGGAAGGATTTATTCTGGCTCATGGGTTGAGGAAATATAAACCCATTTTAGCAGGGAAGGCTGGTGGAACTGGTTCACCTGTGGAACAGGAGCTAGCAGCTCCTAGCTCAGAGCACACTGGCCAAACAGAGGAGCGACTGCTGCTCTCGGCTCTCTTTCTCCTTTGTCTGCCTTAGTCCCTAGCTGGGCCCAGCCCCTGGGATAGTGCGCTGCTCACATTCAGAGTGAAATAGCCACAACACCCAGTGTATTAGTTAGGGTTTTTTAGAGGAAATAGAATTGAGAGAATGGATTATAGTAAAGGAATTTATTGGGGTAGCTTATGACAGTTTAACACTAGCAATATGCAGGCCCACAGGTGAAGGAATCAGTAGCTGTTTAGTCCACGTGGCTGGATGTCTCAGCAGTCCCAATCCAGCCCAGAAGGCCTGATGGCTCCCTGGGAAGCGGTTGTTTTTTAGTCTACGATGTGAGGCCGAGGAAGCTGGGTTTTACTGTCTAGGAAGGGTGGGAAAACAAAATGTGAGTTTAAGTCTCAAACCAATACCAGCAGCTGGGGAGGAAGGGGAAAAAAAGTTTTCCTTCCCCCCAAGCTTTCTTGTATCCAGTCTCTTCTGGAAGGCCCTTGCACTTGGGGGAAGGGCAACTCAAAAGGAGGAACCTCCTCCTTTTGTCAATCCTTTCTGCAGACAAGCTCAGAGACCTGCCCAAGATGACTGTAGATTATTAAACAAGGCAAGTTAACAATAAACTTAACCATCACACTCCGCTAGCCTCCCCCAGAGTTATTGAAGTAGGTGCTCTAAGGACTTACCTGCAGCAGGATCTCACATCCCTGATGAGCCCTAGTGAAATTGACTCTCAGGTCCTGGGGGTCCAAATATCTGCATTTTTAATAAGAATTTGAGGTGATTCTACGTACTGTTAGGTCCAAACTCCAAAAATGAGTCAATGGCTGATTGAGCATGAGCAAGAATAAGAAGCAAATAGCCTTCCCTTATGGCACATAGCCCCTCGTCGCTCACAAGTGTGTGTGTGTGTGTGTGTGTGTGTGTGTGTGTGTGTGTGTGTGTGCTTGTGCTACTGGATTCGGCTCCCTTTCCCTGCTTCTCTGTGCTTTCAAAGGGCTTCTCTGGCCCTTTGGGTTCCAACGAGAGTCATGTGTGTTCATGGAACTCTAGTCAGAGCCCCTACCTAATTTCTCACTGCTGTATCCTTTTTCCTATTTGGGGCACGATCCAGCATAACCTGTCTGTGCCTTCTGTCTGGACAGATGCACACTTAACCAGCATTCAGTAAAACAACCCCATGCCCAGGACCTGGACAAAGTGTGAATAATAACTATTAATTCAACTATAAGTGATTATTCCTCTGAGAAAAACAAAAAGAAATGTCCCCTTTAATCCCACTGAGACTGTGGTTTTAAACCCCTTTCCAATTCTGTATTATTGTCAGAGAAAAATAATTAGATATGGCTGACCGACAAAAAAAAAATCTAGAAAATTCTAGGCGAGGAACAAAGGTTTGCTTCAAACCAACATTTCCTGTTTTGATCTTGTGTTCCAAGTAGTCTCATTTTTTCCTTTTGCTTGTACATATACTTTTGTCATTTATGGCCCATATTGCGCTGTGCATCTAGTGAGTCCAGAGTCAACTCTCTGTTTCTGCCGCTTTTCTATGATCCCTGACCTTCCTTGCAAGGCTCTGTTCTGTCGCTGACATCAGCCCGCTGCACCTTCAGGTCCCGATAAACCAGAACTCATATGATGTGTACTAAAAGAATACATTTCGACTTCCCCAAAGTCGTCTGCATCAAATGTTTTATGTGTAATTGAAAACATATTTTTACAAGAAAACACAGCCAATAAACCAGAAAAGCCATTTGGAAGCACCAAGTCCAACATCTCTGGGTTTTAATAAACTGTAGCCGAGGACTCTAGGAGCAGTAAGGCATTAGAGGCCAACCAAAAATGCAAGACGAGCCAGTGTGGTGCCTCCTAAGGGCTTTGCACAAAAGTTCCAGCAGGGAAAGAAGAAGAAATGCATTTGGGCAGCCTGGCTCCTATCACTCCCCCTGTGACACTGTGAGGCCCTCAGCGGCTCCTTCACAGTGGTCTGCTGGAGGTGGGCAAATATCTTACCTTTTCCCTCTTCTGGTCTCAAAAAGCATGATTATCTTCCTGTAAATTATCACTTAAGAATATAACCACAGGGCTGGAGAGATGGCTCAGCGGTTAAAGCACTTGCCTCTAGTGCCTAAGGCCCTGGGTTCAATTCCTCAGGACCCACATAAGCCACACCCACAAGGTGGTGGCCCTGGTGTTCTCTCTTTCTCTCTCTCTAATCAAGAAAAAGCACGATAATCATAATTGTTGAGCCAATAATGACACCGGAGGCATCAATCCCCATAACCCTCCAACATGGCAGGGCTTAAGTCAAACCTCACAGTTATAACTCTGAATGTAAATGGACTTAACACCCCTATAAAAGGCACAGATTAGCAGGGTATCACTATCATAAATATGTATGCACCAAATTCAGGTGCACCATAGTTCATAAAACAAAATTTACTCAAAAACGGAACAGAAATAGAATCTAATTCCATCATAGTAGGAGACTTTAATACACCACTATCATCTCTAGACAGATCATCCAAACAGAAGGTCAACAGGGAAACAACGGAGCTGAACACCATAGACCAACTAGATCTGTCAGATTTATACAGAATATTTTGTCCCAAGGACATGGAATATATGTTCTTCTCAGCAGCCCATGGAACCTTCTCAAAATAGACCACAAGGTCATAAAACATCCCTCAACAAATTCAAGAAGATTGACATAGGCCCCTGCATCTTATCAGGCCACAATACATTAAAATTAGAAATTAATAATGGGAGGGCCAGCAGAAGCTATGCCAACTACTGGCATATGAACAATACACTCTTAAACAATGAATGGGTCATTCAGGAAATCAAAAAGGAAATCAAAAACTATCTAGAAGTAAATGATAATGAAAACAAAACATACCAAACCTATGGGACACTATGAAGGCAGTCCTAAGGGGGAAATTCATAGCGCTAAATGCCTTCATAACAAAGACAGAGAGATCTCGAATCAATCACCTAACCACCCAATTAAAGGCATTGGAAAATATAGAACAATCCAGCCATAGGAGCTCAAGGCAAAAAGAAATAATTAGGATCAGAGCGGAGATTAATGAATTAGAAATGAAGAAAACAATTTAAAAATAGATAAAACAAAGATTTGTTTCTTTGAAAAAATAAAGAAGATTGACAAACCCTTGGCCAATCTAATTAAACAGAAAAGAGAGAAGGCCAAAATCATCAAAATCAGAAATGAAAAGGGAGAAGTCACAACAGACCCCAATGGAATTGGAAGTATCATCAGGTCATACTTCCAAAACCTCTACTCCACAAAATTGGAGAATTTGGAAGAAATGGATGAATTCCTGGACACCTACCAACTACCAAAGCTTAACCCAGAGCAGGTAAAGCTCCTAAATAAACCTATCACATCCACGGAGATCAAAAATGTAATCAAGAACCTCCCCAAAAGGAAAGGACCAGGACCAGATGGATTCTCAGCTGAATTCTACTAAACCTTCATCATAGAACTGAAACCACTCCTTCTGAAGCTTTTTTCGAGTCATAGAAAAAGAGGGGAGGCTTCCAAACTCCTTCTATGAAGCTAGTATCACCCTGATTCCCAAACCAGACAAAGACACAGCAAGAAAGAAAACTACAGACTTATATCTCCGATGAACTTAGATGCAAAAATCCTGAACAAAATCCTTGCAAACTGGATACAACAGTGTACTTTTGTAAATTGATACGTCTAAGTTGACACATCAGTATTGACCAGAGTCCGTAGTATACACTATGGTTTACTTGTGGTAACTTTTTTTTTGTCTTTTTTTTTATTGTCCATAATGAGTTACATTGTTTAGGGGGCCATAAATGAGTTGTTATCACCAATTTCCCAATGCCCCCCCTTCCCATCCCCAATCAGCTGGATATCCTCCTCCATGGGTCTGGATCAGTCCTTGTGACAGGGGACCATGGATAGCCTAGTACTCAGCCCGGTTCTCCTGGCCCAAGTGTGTTGTACTGAGGGGGGCCATGCCTCTGGATCGTCTCCCCCACCACGGCTCTCACAATCTTTCCGCCCCCTCTTCCGCTCAGTTCCCTGAGTCATGGTGGATGAGTATTAAGGCTGCTTTAATGTTGTGAGCTTAGGGGTTTTTGTGTCGAGAATCGTTGGTTTCTGTCTCACTGGCTTATCCTGTGTTGATTGAATGGCTGTGGCTGTGGGCCACTTGTTCATCCCGTCATTCTCTGCGGGGTTCCATATGGATCCTCCACCGTATGACTGTGGTGGCTCATCTCTTGCCAGGATCTCAGCTTTCTGTCTGCGGTCGGTTGGTAGGGTTAGATGGGCCACAGCTCTCTCTACTTGTGGTAACTTTTATGGCATGTATTTGACTATGATTTTAGAAACTATGATATTTTAGAAATGTTAATTATATTAATCACAAAAAAGGGAAATATAAACATCTTTCAAATGGGAAATAACCATTGTAAAAGAATTCAATGCAACCATTTAAAAGATGTTTTATATGATCATTATTAATTTGGAAGGATATACTATGTTTTAGCTTGAAAAGCAATTTTAAGAACAATGTACTTATAATGAATGACTGTACTAGTTTTCTAGAGCAACAAAACCATAAATACCATAAACTGTCTGACAAGAGAAAAGATGGAGAGCTTCCTTGAAAATAATCGAGACCATGATGAACTATCTCAAAATTGTTGGAATAATGTTCGAAGCAGTAATATCTTATATATCCTCCTAAATCAGAGCTTGTGAGTCACTGGAGGAGAATGATGATTACTGACCTTAAAGTTTTATTTCTGAAAATATCTGGCTCTGTGACCTTCAGTTCTTCTCCACACTGGCATTTGCATTTTTATCTGTAAACATTTATGCACATTTCAGGTTGCAGTCTCTCCGTCTATGTTTACTTACATGTAGCTCAAACATGAATGTTATGCATCACAACAAAATTTGAGGCCAAAAAAAAATCAACCATTACTTCTCCTATAAAGAGACTCAGACACAGGGCTGGAGAGATGGCTCAGCGGTTGAGGCACTTGCCTCCAGTGCCTAAGGTCCCGGGTTCAGTTCCCCAGGTTCCACATGGGCCAGACCCACAAGGTGGTGGCCGTGGTGCTCTCTCTCTCCTTGAAAATGAATAAATAAAATATTTTTTAAAAAAAGAGACTCAGACACAGATCACTGGTCTAAGCTTTGTGTTTGAAAGCCGGCGTATCAATATTACCTGATGGGGAGTCCTATTGCTGTGCTCTGCTTGGCAGGAATAAGTCCATCTACAGCAGATCCATCTACAGAGAAAGCTGAACCCATGAACTAACCCTCTCTGATCTTCTGTTCATTCATCCAATCAGAACTGAATTCTTCAGTACTTACAGGGAGACGCCATCTTTGTCCCAATTCAGCTCAGGGATATTTAGCTTGGGATGAGATCCACACCACAAAAAGCACTTAGAAGACAATGTGCCATGTTCTGGTGAAGAAATTACAGATCCTCAGAGAGCCCATCTAAGGAGACTGTAAGTCAGACTAAGTTTCTTCCAGAAGCTTCTCTTCATGGAATTGTGTGAAGTCAGCTTTGATATTCACTAGTTAGGTGATACCACAAGTCAACACCAACACAGCCTCTCTCATAGGACACATGCACAGGTCCTTTGGAGGGGAGTGTGGGAGAAAGGGAGAAGTTCACCTGTCTGCTGCACACTTCCTCTCTCGCATCTGCCTGCCTGCAGATCTTGCCCCGTCCATCACATCTGCCCGCCTGCAGATCTTGCCCCGTCCATCAGATCTGCCCACCTGCAGATCTTGTCCCATCCATCAGATCCGCCTCCCTGCAGATCTTGTTCTGTCCATCAGATCCGCCCGCCTGCAGATCTTGTCCTGTCCTGAGAAATGCACTAGCTTCCTATGGTGAAGTTTGCCAGACCTCAAGAAACTCGCCCAGCCTCCATCTGCAGAGGCAGACAGGGAGAAGGGAAGTAGCCTCCCTTCTTCCTCTGGAATCCCTGTTTCTCAGAAGCAGGTGGAGGCTCTCCTTCTCAAAAGCAGACTTAACTTTTACCACAGAATTTCTTGGAGAATTTCTAGGAAAGCAGAATGCACCTACCATTTACCTGTAGGAAAAGCTTCTTACCTTGGTCTCTGACTTCTCCATAAGTCAATGTGCTCAGTCTGTAACTCTCCTTCTTCTTGTTGCTTCTTCAGAGACAAGGCAGAGCGGCAGCAAAGTGTTAAGCTTAGTTCCTGCAGGCATTTCTTATTTTTCTAGGGCCTCTTAGTCTAAATTTGGGGGTGAGGAGCAAACAGTGAATCTTCTGAGATTCATCACGTATCTGCTCTCAACCTGAATCCTGTGCCTCCAGGCTCAGTGCAATGGGAAAAGTCTTATTAATATCCTGTTATTTATGCAATGTGAAATATCACCTTCGTAT
>PVHP010050809.1:0-11684 GCA_004024765.1 Zapus hudsonius
ACCTCGATGAAGCTGTGTTGTCGGGGGCGAGCTTATGGGGTTATAAGCCAGCTTCCCCTTGCCAGTGTTGGGCACACCTTCCTGCCGCTGTTTGCAGTGCTGTGGCAGAGGTGATGTCCAGCCCTCTGCTCATGCCATCGTTTTCCCTGCCAGAATGGAGTCTCCCCTCGAGTCCGTAAGCCAAATAAACCCATTCCTCTACAAGCCGCTTTTGTTTGGGTTCTTCCTGCGCAGCAACTAGAAAGCTGACTGCAACAAGTTCCAACTCAAAAAGTGTAATTTTCCATTTCCTCCCTTTCTGTCTCTTTGGATTCTGGCCAAAATCCTGAGCATACTTGCCCTCAACACTCAGTGTTTCTCTGAAGATCCCCCACACCCAATCAATTGCATTTCCACCTCCATTGCAGAACCTGCCTGCTTTCTGAACCCTAACTCAAAAAGCATGTCTCTCTTTCTTGTGATCCATTTCCCTCCTCCCAGCAGCTGCCAAAGATTACCACCTTTCCTACCTGTTTGTTTTTTTCTCAAACACCAACAAAATTTTCTTCGAGCCTTCTCAGTCTGTTTCTAAATTCTTTTATTAATGACACTAAGAACCTACAGAAAGGAACCCCAGCTTTCTGGCAATGCTCCTTATTAAAGGATCGGGATATTTCTTTTTTTTTTATTGACATAGTTTCCATAATTATCAACAATAAACCCTTATGATTCCCTCCCCACCCTCCCTCATATCTTTTCCCCCTCTCAATTAGTCTCTGTTTTGTTTCAGTGTCATCATCTTTTATTCTCATTACTCATAGGTATTATCAGGCACTTCGAGGTCATGAATATCAACGCCATTCTATGGAAGTTTGCTTCATTAGTAGTCCTACCCTTCTTTTGCCTCTTACAATCTTTCCACCACCTCTGTCGCAATAGACTCTGAGCCTGGGGAGGTGTGATAGAGATGTCCCAGTACTGAACACTCATTCCACTGTCATTTCTTAGCACTGTGGTGTCTTTTGAGTTATCCCAGTGGTCACTGCCATCTGAAAAAGAGAAGCTTCTCTAGTCAAAAGTGAGAGTAGCATTATTGTATGGGTATGATATTTAAAAAAGTGCTTATAAGGCAGTTTCGTAGGCATCATATATGTTTTTAGCCAGACAACAGTAGATATTACTCCCATAGGGCTTATAATCTCCCAAGAATGGGGACATTTCTGAATGTGGGGACCAACTGGCACCAACTTTTCATGTATTTGTTAAGGTAGAAAACATAGCAGGAGATGCTGTGGTTTGGATCTTAATTGTCTTCCAAAGAGTCACATTAGGAAGTATTTTTTTAAGTTTTAAAAATGACTTATTTATAAAATATTTATCAAGCCAGACATAACAAAAATACCAGAAATGTAAGAATTGGTACAACAAACTGACTTCACTCCCCCCTAAAGGAATTTTTTGAATATAGACATGAGACCACATTGTCAGGGTTATAGTAGCATTAATAAAGAAGTTGCCACCTAGGGGTTGGGGGCTTTGCAAGGTGTGGGTTAGATCCCAAACCATAGAAGTTGGCTTTCTTATTTACCTACAGATAGACGCCCTATGTGTGGACCATTGGCTGAAAATACACATGCTATTCTTGTTGACACCTCCCTCAGAACCAGAGTCCTTTTCAGGTGGAAATTGTGGCAATGACTGAGCCTATTGCAGCCTTAACATATCTCCCTAATTCTCCTGGGGAGCCAGCACTGAAACCTTGGCCGAATTCAAGGAATCCTGCATTTTGCCCTGGGCCCTTTTCTGTATCCTGCCTTCTGGTGGGAGTTTATGGGAGAGGGAGAACTCATATAGTGAGACTGGAAGCCAGAAGGATTCAGATTCCAGGGCTAGGGCTTGCTCTTTTTATGGCACTTCCCTCTGTGGGCATTAACCCAAGCCCCTCATAACTCCCTTCCCAGTGCAGTGCCCCATCCTAGATGGCTCCCACTAGGCCCAATTCATAAAGGTGCTCCCATCTCAACTGTCATCCTGGAGACCAAACTTCCAGTTTTGTCTTTAGCACACTGAAGCTATATCCAGACCATTGTGATACTCATAATACTCCTGGGAGCCAATCTCCATGAGCATCCATGGACTTGAGGACACAAGGAGTTCCACTCGCGCATTTATCAACCTTTGTGTTTCAAGAGGGACATGGAACCCAAATCAAGCATTACATCAGCCAGTGAGACAAACACCCAGTAACCAGCTCGAGAGACTTCCTAGAGGAACTGAAGCCCATGCTTCCTGTTTAAAAATCTTTAAAAAAAATTTAACTTTGTATGGAGAAATCATATTGGTACCATAATTTCCCTCCTCCCTGCCCCCATTCTTCTGAGGGCCCTCCTCAGTGGGATTGCGAGTATTCACATGGGGTTGTGGGTTACTAGTTGTGAAAGCAGCAATCATTCGATATGGGGTTAGGCAATACCTCTGGATATTCTCTCCCATTCTGTAGCTATTATAATTTTTCTACCCCCTATTCCACAAATTTTCCTGAAACTTGGTGGGTGTATTTTAAGTCTATTTCAGTGTTGAGCTCTCAGCAATTTCTTTACTTCTGCTTTGGTGCATTTTGAGTGTCCTCAGTGTCCATCACGATCACCCTGACACAGTAATTATCAGGCTTACCATGGAAGCAGCACTGTTGCTCATCTTGCCAAGTCCTCTATGGTTTCACCTGGGCCCTAGCTGCTGTGTGAGGGGTGGTTCATCTCCTGCCAGGGAGTCAGCTATCATTTCCTGTCTAGTTGATAGATTTAGGTTATCCTTGGCTCTCAATACATTCTGAAAAAGAAAAACAGATTCTTCGATGGAGAGTGAGATCAGCATTGGTTAAAGGGGATAAGCATAGTAAATTTAGAAAGATTTTGATGGCCCAAGATGATTTTCTAGGCCCAAGACTAGTGGGAGATTCTCATTGGAGTCCAGATTCTTGGTCTCCACAGGATTCTGACTTGGTTTCCAGTTTTGGCTAGCTATGTGTTCCTTCCCACTGAGTGTATCTCTGAGCCAACCAGTGCCATTGGTTACCCACTTAGGCTGGGTCCCATTATTGCACAGGTGTGTAGATCTTGTCATGCCGGTTGATTTCATATATCACTGTCCCTTGTTTGCTCATAATTTTGTTGGCTATATTCCCCTAGCAGCTCATGTAGCACTTTCCAGCACTATGCTGGCTGACCATCTGGGAACTGCTTCCTCTCCAATTCCAGCTGGATCTCTCAAAGTTTTATGTCAACAACATGTGGTGCCTTCAGCAATAGGGTCTTACCTTTTATGTCAGGCTTTGACAGAAGTCTGTCTTGCTTTGGGGACCTCATAGGTCTCTCTAATCAACTGTTCAATGTGGGTGTAGTCACCAATTTCTTGTATTGGGAGTTACAAGCCAGAGCCCAATGCTTTAGTGTTAGTCTTCAGCAATTACTTACATTGTTACATTAATGTCACACTTCAAACTGTGTGCTTCTGTCTTGCTAGGAGTCTAAGCACAAAGAGCAGGCCATGGAAGTATTTTAGGAGAGCCTCAAGGGGCTGAGGAGTGGCTGAAGGCAGGTGTGGGGGTTGAAACCTAACAGCTCAGAGGTTATCTGGCTTGGCTACTCATAAGCAGGGAGACCTGAGGCAGGAAGTAGGCATAGCAATTCCTGCAGTTATGAAAATTGAAGACTGACTCTGGCCTGAATCCAGCACATTGCAGGGGCATCTGTGTGGGCAGCCATCTACTTACTGCTATCTCCTGAGAAGCTGGGGAGCCAGTGATAGTTCTACTGGAGTTGGTACTGCAGTTATTGTTCACCAGCAGAGGGTATGGCCTCTAAATTTTTTTATTGACAGCCTCCATACATATAGACAATATATTAAAATCATAATTTCCCTCACCCTTCCATTTCCCCCTTCTGAATCCCCTCCACTAAATTACTTTTTTCCAACTAGTCTTCTATTTTGGTGTTATTTCTTTTTTAAATATCTTTATTATGAATAAGCTTATACCCTGTATGAGCAAATCTTGTGACTGTGTCCTCATTTCCCTCCTCTCAGTCCACTATCCTCTGGAGTACTTCCTCAGTGCGAATTCTGAATCTGTCCATAGGATAGGGGGTATGAACTGTACCAGAGGGAGCCAGTTTTTTGTTGTTCTATTTTTTCCTTCACCCTTGTGTATGGTTGCTGAGGGGGGTGATGTCTCTGGATGGCTCTTACATTCTCTGCTCAGTTCCCTGAGTCATAGTGGGTGAGTTTTGAGTGCTTTGTTGTTGAGATCTTTCTTTTTTTAAAAAAAATTTTATTTATTCATTTTCAAGCAGAGAGAGAGAGAGAGAGAGAGAGAGAGAGAGAGAGAGAGAGAGAGAGAGAGAGAGAGAGAGCGCACCAGGGCCACCACCTTGTGGGTCTGGCTTATGTGGGTCCTGGGGAATTGAACCCTGGGGCCTTAGGCACTGGAGGCAAGTGCCTTAACTGCTGAGCCATCTCTCTAGCCCTGTTGTTGAGATCTTAATTATCTCTGGATCTTTATGTTGGGTATCTTTGGTGTCTGTCTCCATTGATCTTTCATGAGTTATCAGGCTTACTGTGGTGATTGGTCTCCTGTTTGTCTTATCACTTTCTTGTAGGTTTCATTTGGGCCCTGTGTGAAGGCCAGGTGTTGTTTGTCTCCTGCCAGGATAGTCATCCATCAGCCATTGTCTTGTTGGTGAAATTGAGTTGTCCTAGCTCTCTCAATGCCTTCTGAAAAATACAAACAGAATCTCCATTAGAGAGTGAGATCACTATAGGTTAAATGAGACAACATTGCAATTTTGGCTAGCTCCTAATGGGTGTAGCCTCTCAGTAACTTTCTGGTAGTGGGAATTTTCCCTGGGAGCTGGAGATCTTGGTCCCCTAGGATTTTGCCATGAATCCCAGTTCCAGTTAAGGGTTCCTTGTCACTAAGCAGATCTCTTAGCCAATCAGGAAGCTGTTGATTACCCTTCTCTGTTTAGTGCCACTATTGCACCGAAGAGCATTTCTTGACTTGCTGGCCTCTTCCATACAGCTCTGTGTTCAGCATGCTTATGATAACTGTCTATATTGTGTATCAGTGGACCAATTTCCCCTGGCAATTCATGCAATACCTTCCAATGCTACTCATGATACCATCTGGGAACTGGTTACCATTCTGGATCTAGAAGGATCTCTTGGTGTTGTTTGATGACACTTTGTGATTTCTTCAGCAATAGGGTCTTACCTTAGGCCTGGGGAAGGTATTCAAGAGTTTTGACAGAAGTCTGTCACATTTTGGGAACCTCTTGGGTCTCTTTGATCTGATCAACAGCTCAGTGTAGGAAGGAACCAATAACTGGAACAGGGAGATTCAGGCCTGAGCAATTATTCTTGAGGTTAGGCTTCCTCCCATTCTATTCATGGCCCCTCGTACCAGGTGGTGCCCTTAGCTTCCTCAGTAGCTTACTGTATAAAAGCTGGGTTTTATGGTGTCAATTCATTATTAGTTTAGTTTACTACATGAGTCCCCCTACCTCCCATTCTCCCCACCCTTCCATTCACCCCCCCACAAAATTCATTCCATTCCCTTTAATAAACCCTATGTTCACTGACACATTTTCTTAGTGTTCTGGTTTAACATGGTTAGAACCACAAATGAGGGAAAATGTGCAGCACTTGGCTCTCTGCTCTTGTGTGTGGTCACTAAAAATGATCTGCTCCAAGTCTGACCATTTTTTCTTTAAATTTCATTATGTCATTTTTCCTTCAGCTGCATAGAATTCCATAGTGTATATATACCACAAATTTGATATCCATTCGTCCAGTGATGAGCATTTGGGTTGATTCCAATTCCTTGCTATTATGAATTGAGCTGCTAGAAATGTCTCTGTACTTTGGCTAGGAAACTTGTGGGTAGATGCTCAGTAGAGGGATAGCTGGGTCCGCTGGTAGCTCAATATCCATCCTGTTCAGGAGCCTCCACACTGCTTTCCATGGTGGTTGTACAAGTTTGTATTCCCACCATCAGTGAATGAGGGTCCCTTTTACCCCACAACCTCACCAGCATCTGTTGTTAGATTTTTCAATGATTGCCATTCTGACTGGAGATAGATGGAGTCTCATTGTTTTGATTTGCATTTTTTCTGATGATTAATCACATTGAACATTTTCTCAAAAGGAAGTTGGCCATTTGTATTTCTTTCTCTGTGAATTCCCTGTTGAGTTCTGTTCCTCATTTTGTGAGAAGGCTCTTTGATAGTTTTTTATTTAATTTTTTGAGTTCTTTGTACGATCTAGATATTAGACCACCATTTGTATTGTAGCTGGCACAGTTTGATGGTAGTCTGTTTGCTTTGAGTATGGTATGTTTGTCTGTACAGAAGCTTTTTAGCTTGATGAGATGCCATTTGTTAAGTGATCACACTTCCTGGTCTATCTATCCGAGGTTTGTTCAGGAAGTTTTTCCTTATTCCTATCTCGTAGAGTTCCCCCAATTTTTTCTTCCAGGGTTTTTAGAGTTTCAGGTCTTATGTTGAGGTCTTTGATCCATTTGTAGTTGATTTTTGTGCATGGTGAGGAGAGAGGGTCTAGTTTCATTTTCTAGTATGTATTTATCCAATTTGTCCAGCACCGTTTGTTAAAGATGCTAACTTTATACCAGTTAACATTGTTGGCATCTTTGTTGAATATGAAGTAACTATAGTTGCTTGAGCTTAGGGCAGGGTCTTCAATTCTGTTCCATTGGTCTGTCTATTTTATTTTTTTGGTCTATTTTTGTTTCAGTACCATGCTTTTTTTTTTTTTTAACTATGGCTTTGTAGTATATCTTTAGGTTGGGTGTGGTGATACCACCTCATGTGCTTCTTTTAACTAAGCATGGCTTTGGATATCTGAGGCCTTTTGCCATTCCAAATAAATTTGGAGATTATTTTTTCTATGTCTGCAAAGAATGAGGCTGGTATTTTTATTAGTATTGCTTTGATCTGTATATAGCTTTTGGAAGTATTGCCATTTTTACAATATTAATTTTACCTATCCAGGAACATGGGAGATCTTTCCATCTTTTACGTCATCCTCAATTTCCTTCTTGAGCATTTTTATGCTTTCATTGTACAAGTCTTTCACCTCCTTGGTTAATGTTATTCCAAGGTATTTGATTTTATTTGTGGCTATTGAAAATGGAACTGTTTCAATAATTGCTTTTTCTGTATGCATTTCATTTGCATACAGAAAGGCTACTAATTTTTGTGTGTTAACTTTGTATCCTGACACTTTGCTGAAGGAGTTTATCACCTTCAGAAGTTTACTGATACCATTCTTTGGGTCTGTTATGTATAGGATCATGTCATCTGTGAAAAGGGATAGTTTCACTTCTTCCTTCCCACTTTGTATCCCTCTTATGTCTTTCTCCTGTCTTATTGCATTGGCTAGAATTTCAAGGACTATGTTGAAGAGAAGTGGTGAGAATGGGCACCCCTGTGTTGTTCCTAAATCTAGTGAGAACTCCTTGAGTCTTTTCCCATTGACTATTATTTGGGCTTTAAGAGTTCTGTATATGGCCTTAATTATATTATAGGTCCTCTATTCCAAGTCTTTCAAGTGTTTTGATCATGAAGTGATGTTGGATTTTGTCAAAGGCTTTCTCTGCATCAGTTGAGATGACCATGTTTTCGTGGTTAAGTTTATTAATGTGGTGGATTGTGTTGAGTGATTTCTGTATGTTGAACCAACCCAGCATCCCTGGGATGAAGCCAACCTGGTCAAGGTGGATAATACTTTTAATTTGTTGTTGACTTCATTTTGCAAGGATTTTATTCAGAATTTTTACATCTAAGTTCATCAGGGATATATGTCTATAGTTTTCCTTTCTGGATTTATCTTTGTCTTTTTTTGGTATTAGAGTGATTCAGGCTTCATAGAAGGAGTTTGGAAGTGTTCCTTGTTTTCCAATTACTCTAAAAAGCTTCAGAAAGAGTGGTTTGAGTTTTGTGATGAAGGTTTGGTACAATTCGTCTGAGAATCCATCAGGACCTAGACTTTTTCTTCTGGGGAGGTTTTTGATTACATTATCAATTTTGATAGATTTAATAGTTTATTTAGGAGATTTATCTGCTCTGAATTTAGTTTTGGCAGGTGGTAGGTATCTAAGAATTTGTCCATTTCTTCCAGATTCTCCAATTTTGTGGAATAGAGGTTTTGGAAGTATGTCCTGATGATTCTTCCAATTTCATTGGTGTCCGTTGTAATCTCTCCTTTTTCATTTCTTTTAAAAAATATTTTATTTATTCATTTTCAAGCAGAGAGAGAGAGAAAGAGAACGAGAGAGGAGAGAGTCTGGCTTATGTGGGTACTGGGGAATTGAACTCAGGGCCTTAACCACTGAGCCATCTCTCCAGTACTTTTTCATTTCTGATTTTGTTGATTTGGGCCTTCTCTTTTTTTCCATTTGGTTAGATTGGCCAGGGGTTTGTCAATCTTATTTATTTTTTCAAAGAACCAGCTCTTTGTCTCATCAATTTTAAAAATTGTTTTCTTTGTTTCTAATTCATTGATCTCTGTCCTGATCTTATTTCTTTTCATCTTGAGCTCCCAGGGTTGGATTGTTCTAATTTTTCCACGGCCTTTAGCTGGTTAATCAGGTTATTAATTTGAGATCTCTGTCTTTGTTATGAAGGCATTCAGTGCTATAAATTTTCCCCTTAGGACTGTCTTTATTGTGCCCCTTCGTTTCTGGTATGATGTATTTTCATTATCAAGAAATTTTTCAATTTCCAATTTGATTTCTTGAATGATCCATTCATTGTTTAATAGCATATTGTTCTATCTCCCATAGTTTGTGTGATATCTATTTGTTTTCTCATCATTTATTTCCAACTTCAATGCATTGTGGTCTGATATAATGCAGGGTGCTACTTCAATCTTCTTGAATTTGTTGAGGCATGTTTTATGTCCTTATATGTGGTCTATTTTGGAGAAGGTTCCATGAGCTGCTGAGAGAATGTGTGTTCTGTAGAGTTGGGATGGAATGTTCTGTATATGTCTGTTAGGTCCAATTGATCTATGGTGTTCTGTTATTTCCCTGTTGATCTCATGTTTGGATGGTCTGTATAAAGATGATAGTGGTATATTAAAGTCTTGGTGTTTATTTTTGCTTTATTTTCCATTAGTTTTTGCTTTATGAACTGTGGTGCACCTGTATTTGGTGCATACATGTTTATGATGGTGATATTCTCTTGGTGTATTGATCCCATGATGAGTAAGAAGTATCCTTGGTTGTCCTTTTGAATTGATTTTGGTTTGAAGTCTATTTTGTCAGATATTAGTGTAGCAAGCCCTGCTTGTTCTTTGTTTCCATTAGCTTGGAAGATCATCTTTCATGATGAGGATGTTCCTGTCTTTAGAGATGAGGTGGGTTTCTTGGAGGCAGCAGATGGAAGGATCCATTTTTCTGATACATCCTGCTAGCCTGTGTCTTTTTATGGGAGAGTTAAGACCATTAATATTCAAAGTTATAACTGTGAGGCTTGAGTCAATCCCTGCCATAGTGTAGGGTTTATGGGATTTGATGCCTCTCTGGTTATTTTGTCTCCTCTAGGCTTGAATATTGTGTACAACTTCAAGATGGCTCTTGGGGTTGGTTGCTTGGCTCTTCTCTGCAGAATGTTTTGTGGAGAATTCTCTGTAGGTTTGGTTTAGTGTCCATATAATTGTAGAGCTGGCTTTTATCTTGAAATATTTTCCTTTCTCCGTCTATTATAAAGGATACTTTCACAGGGTACAATAGTTTGGGTTGAAAGCCAAAGTAATTTAGATTTTGAAGTATGCCACTCCAAGCTCTTCTCCTTCTCATAGTTTCCATGGGGAAGTCTGGTGTAACTCTGATGGTTATGCCTTTATATGTGATTTGTTGTTTTGCTCTTGTTGCATTTAGAATCCTCTCCTTGCTTTCAATGTTTAGGGTTTTGACTACAATGTGTCTTGGGGAGTTCTTCCTTTGGTCCTGCCTGTTTGGTGTTTTTTGTGCTTCTTTTATCTGGATGGGATTATCTTTTGTTAGATTGGAGAAATTTTCCTCAATACTTTTGTTAAATATGTTCTTTATACCTTTGGCCTGGGTTTCTTCCCCTCTGTTATCCCAATGATCCGGAGGTTTGGTCATTTAAGGTTGTCCCCTAGTTCCCTTCATATTTTGTTCACAATCTTTTTTTTTTTTTTAACTTATCCAAGTTTCTGTTCTCCTGATCTCTTTTTTCTGCTTTGTCTTCCTCGTCTGAGGTTCTATCTTCCAGGTTATTTACTCTGGTAGTGAGGGATTCTAGAGATTTTTAAATATCTCCATTTGATTTTGGTTTTCTAATAGAGCTTTTTGCATGGTCTCCATCTTTTTGTTTAGTTACATTTTCATTTCAAAGGTTGTCTTACTTAATGCTTCCTTGTACTTATTCTTGTATTTGATTATATCTTTATTTAGTTTATCCAGCAGATTCTTGAGCTCCTCTGATTGCTGGTTTGACTTTAGCTCATTTCCTGTTCTACCAAAGTCCATATGTTTTTTTCTCTATTGTATTGAGCCTGGTGGCGAAGCTTGCAAGCTGATTCTGCATATTTTCACTTACATTGTCACTTTTTGCTTCCATTCCTATTAATAATCTGGATATAGAACCTGTGCAGAGATGACCTGAAAATGTCCCCTCCTCCTGGGCTTGCATTTGTGCTCTTTTTTTTTTTTAATATTTTCATTGTTGACTTCCATAGAGGGGCTAGGCAAACTTGTTGTGGGTCTCTCTGCCTGTGTGTTCTTGCATTGTGATCTGCCTATGTTCAGGTAAGAGATAGCTTTTACCTAGGCCCTCAGCGTAAGTGGGGACCTCAAACAAGATTGCGGCAAGAACTGGTGTCAGGAAGTGTTGGGGGTGTTCAAAACTTCAGCAGCAGTAGCAGGCTAGGGGCCAGACTTTGATTACAACCTGGGGTCAGTGGGCAGGATTGTGGGATGCATAGGCTGTGGGGGAGTCAAGGCACAGATCTCTCACCTGGCCTTGCCTTGGGTCTGGGCTCCTAATGCATAAGGGCTGGTGGGAGGTTGGTACAGGTCCCAAACCTTGCCTCACCTGGGGTCACAGGATTAGTTGGCGGAGCCATGGGTTGTAGGGTCGTGAGGAGCAAAGTGGCTGCTTGCTTACCTGGCCTGCAACCTGGGGTCAGTGGGCGTGGTCATGGGGCACAGGGGCTGGTGGGGAGCCAAGGCAAGTCTCCCTCACCTGGCCTTGCCTAGGGTCTTCTGGTGTTATTTTATTTCTTTCTCTCCTATTATGTAGGTCTTGTTTAGTTAGTGTCAGCCACTGTGAAGTAATGAATATTACAGTCACTTTGTTTCTGGAAGACAATTGCAAAGCACTCTTCCCCTTCTTTTGGCTCTTATATTTTTTTCCACCATCTCTTCCACAATGCTCCCTGAGCTTTTTTTTTTTTTTTTTTTTGTGGGAGGCCCGGGGGTGTGGACATGAGGGAATAGGGGCTGATCCTCACTTAGCTTTTGGGTTGGCGGGAATTAGTGATCTGCAAGTTAATACATTCCAAAGGTTTTACCTGAAAGTTGAAAGTCTGTTAGGACAGAACACAGGTGGTGCTAAATGGCTATTACGTGACTAATGATAGCCCAAGGTAATTTTGGTTCTGGA
>PVHP010050810.1:0-10645 GCA_004024765.1 Zapus hudsonius
ATGAACCAAGCTATTTTGTGATCTAAGCTCTTTGAGAAAGCAGTCTCAGAAAGCCAGCAATAAAAGTGACAGTTGCTAAGGGAACAGTTGAATTGCTGACACAGAGACATGTAATGTGACTGGAAACTCTTTTCTTCTCCTGCCATGTGCAAAGGAAAGCAGATGAGTCAGAGGGAATGATGGACAGTCCTTTCTGACTATTGAAAAAGCTAAAGGCCCAAATACCTTTATGTAGCCCAAAGAGTGTAGTGTAGTTAAAATTGAGAAAAATAGAGTGCAGCTGGGAACCTGAGGATATGTTAACAAAGGCCAGGCTGAATCGATTCCCTGCATTGCGACCTGAGTCCATAGTGGATGGTAACTGCAGAAGGTACAATCCAATCATACACAGACAGGTTGCTGAACATCACCTCCTGAATACTTTGAAGTGTTAGCTAGTCATTCATTCATTCATATCATTTGAGGGAACCAATTGAGTTTTAATCATCTTTTTTAAAATATAATTTATATACCTGGAATTTATTACAACTGCAGTTTAGTGATTTCAGAATAGCTTTATAGAGCCCTTCAATTATTTTTTCTGATCTAATTTAGGACATGACACCAGCATCCCCCTTTGCCCATTCATTTAGTCCTTTGTTCCAGCCCCAGCCGACAACTCACATGCTTTCTAACTCTTTAATTCACCTTTTTTATTAAAAGGAATTTTATCTCAATGAAATCATATGACATGCAATCTTTTGTGTCTGCTTTATTTTATCTTGAATCATGTTCTAGAGGTTCATCTGTGGTCTTGTCAGTAGTTTTTGTTTGTTTTTGCTTTTTCTTGTGTGTGTGAGAGAGTATATGTGCATATAGTCTGTGAAGGTCAGAATACAACCTCACTTATTTTTTAGGAGCTTTCCATCTTTATTTTTTCTCGAGACAGTGTCTCTAAAAGAAACCTAGATTGGCAACCACCTAAATAGACGAGGCTGGCTGGCTAGAAGGCTGCAGGAATCTGCCTGTTTCTGCCTCCCCAGTGCTATGATTACAGGCACCTGCCACCACACCCAACTTTTAAAAGATGATTCTGGGGATTGAACTTGGGCCCTCATGCTTATAAGGCAATCACTTTCCTGACTGACCTATCTGCCAGTCTCATTCTTTTTAATATTGAGTAATATTCCATTCTACAGATATATGACACTTTGTCCACTCACCAGGAGATGGATATTTGAAACTTTGTCTGGTTTATGATCATTATAAGAAATGTTCCCATGAACATTCCTACGCAGGTTTTGTGTAAGCATACATTCTCATTCCTTTGTAGTACATACCTAGGATTAGAGTTTCGGAATCATATGGTAGGTAGGTAGGTATATGCTTAACTTTTGAAGAGAGTATGCAAATGTTTTGTGCTTTACATGTTATCAGCAGTAAAAGAAGTCTCTCTATTCCAGTCTATGTTTGGTGTTGCTACTCTTTTTATATTTTTTATTGTCCATAATGAGTTATACTGTTTAGTGGACCAACGATGAGTTGTTATCCCCATTCCTCATTGCCCCCCCTCCCCATCCCCAGTCAGCTGGATATCCTCCTCTGTGGGCCATCTGTATCAGTCTTTGTGGTTGGGAACCATGGATAACCTACAATTCAGCCGGGTTCACCTGACCCAAGTGTGTTGTTATTGAGGGGTGCCATGCCTCTGATATTCTCCCCCACCACGGCTCTCACAATCTTTCCACCTCCTCTTCCACTCAGTTCCCTGAGGCGTTGTGGATGAGTATTAAGGCTGCTTTAATGTTGTGAGCTTAGGGGGTTTTGTGTCAAGAATCATTGGTTTCTGTCTCACTGGCTTATCCTGTGCTGATTGAATGGCTGTGGCTGTGGGTCCCTTGTTCATCCCGACATTCTCTGCAGGGTTCCCTGTGGATCCTCCACAAAATGACCGTGGTGGCTCATCTCTTGCCAGGATCTCAGCTTTCTGTTTGTGATCGGTTGGTAGGGTTAAATGGGCCACAGCTCTCTCATGGTATCTTGAAAAATATAAACACAATCTCCATCGGAGAGTGAGGTCAGTATAGGTTAACAAATATACACCATTCTGGGTTACCTAGATTCTATTTTTAGTAGCCTCCCCTGCAGTGGCTCACATAGTGCATCTTTTCTTGGGAGCCCAAGAGTATGGGATCCGGTGCATATTGCCCTGAATCCACAGTTACAAACAAGGGTTCCCCCTGACTGATTGGACTATTTGGCCAAATTTAAGAGCTGTTGATTGTCTCCCCATGCCAAGGCTCCTCCATTTCACAAGTGCTCCTTTCTTGGTTTGCTGTTCTCTCCCAGTATAAAGTGTGGTCAGCCTACTCATTGCTGCAGACTCTGTTTCATGCCAGTGGTCTGTTTATTCCAGCTGTCGTTGATCAGCTTCCCCTGGCAACTTGTGTAGTGCCTTCCTGCACTGCCATCTGGGAGCTGGTTACCATTCCAAACCTCGAAGGGTCTCTCGACGCTGGTCGATGGCATTCTGTGGTTTCTTCAGCCACAGGGTTTTGCCTCAGGCCTGGGGAGAGCATTCAAGAGCTTTGTCAAAATTCTGTCTTGTTTTTGGAACCTCATGGGTCAATTTGGTCAACAGCTCAGTGAGAGAAGGAACTGGTGGCTGGGACCCAAGGATGTCAGACTGCTCAGTTATTCACAACTTAGACATTCTCCCCTACTACTCATGGCCCCTCTTACCAGTTGACACCAACTACTTACTCTCTAGGTTATAGTATGCTCGCGAGAATTTTATGATTTTGAACCTAATTTGGTTTAGCCTGTTTCAGTCATTCCCCTCTCCCCATCCGTTACCCCTCATTCATAACCTCTCACTTCTTTCTACTAGTCTGCAAAGAGAAAATGGTTATCCTGGTTAAGGACCGCATATGAGGGAGAGTATGTTTCTCTGTTCTTTTGAGTGTTCACTTAGTAAGATCTGCTCGAAGCCAGACCATTTTTTCCTAAATTTTGATATGTCGTTTTTCATTTCAGCTGAGTAGAATTGAATCGTGTAAATATACCATAGTTTCACTGTCCATTCCTCCATGGTTGGGCATTTGGGTTGATTCCAATTCTTGGCTATTATGAATTGAGCTGTTATAAATATGTTTGTATAAATGTTTCTGCGTCGAGATGTGACATCTTGTGGGTAGATGCCTAGTAGAGGGATAGCTGGGTCCATTGGAAGTTCTATGTTCATTCTGTTCAGAAGTCTCCACACTGCTTTCCATAGCAGTTGAAAAAGTTTGCAATCCCGTCAGCAGTGAATGAGGGTTCCTTTTTTCCCGCATCCTCGGCAGCAATGATTGTTGTTGGTTTTCTTTATGATTGCCATTTTGACAGGGGTAAGATGGTATCTCATTGTGGTTTTGATTTGCATTTCCCTGATGCTTACGGATGCTGAGCACTTTCTTAAATGGGTCAAGGCCATTTGTGTTTCCTCCTCTGTGAATTCTCTGTTGAGATCAGTACCCCATTTTGTGAGGGGGCATTTTGAGTTTTTGTTATTAATATTTTGAGTTCTCTGTAGGTTCTGGAAATTAGGCCTCTGTCGGAGTTGTATCTGGCAAAAATCATTTCCCAATTTGAAGGGGGTCTATTGGCTCTGAGTATGGTTTGTTTGTCTGTACAGAAGCTTTTGAGCCTGATCAGGTCCCATTGGTTAAGTGTTTGTTGTGTTTCCTGAGCTGCTAGAGATTTGCTCAAGAAATTTTTCCCTACTCCTATTTCATGTAGAGTTCCTCCTATTTTTTCTTCCAGGGCGTTCAGGGTTAAAGGGTTTTTATTGAGGTCTCTGATCCATTTGGAGTTGATTTTTGTGCATGGTGAAAGGAGTGGGTCTATTTTCATTTTTTTACACATGTTTATCCAATTCATCCAGCACCATTTGTTGAAGATGCTATCTTTGGCCCAGCATACAGTGTTGGCCCCCTTGTCAAAGACCAAATAACTGTAGTTACTTCCAATTAAAGCTGGGTCTTCAATTCTGTTTCATTGATCCAACTGTCTGTTTTTATGCCAGTACCATGCTGTTTTAGTTAGTATGTTTTGAAGTCAGGCATGGTGATAACTCTTGAGTAGGATTTTTTCCTTAGAATAGTTTGGCTATCCGAGGTCTTTTGCCCTTCCAAATAAATTTAGAGATTATTTTTTCTATGTCTGTGAAGAGAGAGGTTGGGATTTTTATTGGCATAGCATTGAATCTCTAAATAGCTTTTCGCAGGATTGCCATTTTACTATATTGATTCTCTCTAATCATGAACATGCAATGTCTTTCCATCTTCTCACATCCTCCTCTATTTCCTTCTTGAGTGTTTCAATATTTTCCTTATATAAGTCCTTTACAACCTTGATTAGTGATATTCCAAGGTATTTGATTTTGTCAGAGATTAATGTAGCCACACCTGCTTGCTTTTTACTTCCACCTGCCTGATAAACTCTTTTTCATCCTTTTACTCTAAGAAGATTGCTGTCTTTAGAAGTAAAGTGCATTTCCTGAAGGCAGCAGATGGAAGGGTCCATTTTTCTGATCCACCCTGCAAGTCTTTGTCTTTTTATAGGGGAGGTAAGTCCATTTATATTCAGTGATAGAACTGTGAGGTTTGCTTCAAGCCCTGCCATGATGAAGGGTTAATGGGGGCAGGTAAAGCCAGATTCACAAAGTGGTGCATAAATCTGGAATTCATTTGCATAGTCAAGAGGCCCTGGTATAGTAATCCTCTCTCTCTCTCTCTCTCTCTCTCTCTCTCTCTCTCTCTGTGTGTGTGTGTGTGTGCATGTGTGTGTCTTCTCTCTGCTTGCAAATAAATAAATAAAGCAATGAAAAGATTTAAGACTTATAGGGTAACACACTTTTTGCTCCATGAGGAAATGTTAATAAAACTGATAGGAAAGCATTCACGACCTTAAAAGTAAGAATGGGTGGAGGCTTGGGATCTTACCAAAAAGTTGCTTTCCTTTTTATATGAAGTCAGACTAAAACTGAATCTTCCTATTTGTACTTCAAACTAGTTTTAAACATATCAGATATATATATATATATATATATATATATATATATATATATATATATCCATACAATAAGCCTCCCATTGAGACTCTTCTGTCTCCCAGCTTGGGGAAATGGTCTGTGGGTGGCATCTGTGCTACTCACCTCTCTCCAGGGATACAGGATGTACACACATGCAACACTACTGAATGCTGGCTCTCTCCATGCTTTTTGTGGGATTATTACCCTACAAATGGTTACTTAGAAGCATGGTGAGGTAGAGTTGCTTTGTCAGACCCAGAAAAGCAACCATTTATGGAATTACTAGGCACAAATTAGTTGGCACTACAAATTGGAACAATTAGCAAACCTTGTGAAGAAAGAATGCTGAGCATGAAACAACTTGAGAATGGAGTAAAACTGACTCTGTTATCTTTTTATAATTAATGTGCAGAACGTATTCAATATGCTTTGGCCAAACCATCTATTTATCTATACCTTTTGGGAGACAGGGTGGTGCTACTTCTAAATGAGACCTATACATGCCATCCCTGACCCTTACCACTATTAGTGCCAGCTGCCCTGACCCTTACCACTATTAGTGTGAGCCCTGGCCCTTAGCACTATTAGCGCCAGCCCTGGCCCTTCCCACTATTAGTGCCAGCCCTGGCCCTTACCAATATTAGTGCCAGCCCTGGCCTGACCAACCTTGGGAACAACGGAGCAAGCAATTCATCACAAGACCATGTAGCAAGCCAGACCACATTTTCATATAAATTAGTGCCAGAGAAATGGGTCTTCTGAAGCAATCTAGTAATGTGACCTCTCCCTTTTTTATATGTCCAAATTATAAACATACTGTTCCATATACTTGTCCAGATGGGAAACTAGACATGTTGGTTGGAAGTGAGTTTTAAAACTGGCACATAATTACAATTTCTGTCCTACTAAAAAAAATGTATCAAGTGACCTGTTAATGGATTTGCATTTTCATAAGACTATAAAACCCTTAGCTGGCTTGTCTCTATATTAACATAAACATGCAGTCTTTATGGACTATTCCATTAAAGTTGGGGGACTAGCAGCCAGAGCCATAATGGTCCATTAGAGGGTGGAAAGTCTGTGGATGCTATTTGGGCCTCTCATTCTCTGCAGGTCAGGAAGACCCTCAGTTCTTGTTTTAGTTTCACCCCAGGTCTTGAGAACTTATACAAGCTGGCGTTTGGGAGCTGACTGAGGCTGCCGATCCTGACTTAGCCTCACCCTGTCATTCACTAAGGACTTTTCAGATTACTCTTTTGTTCATTTCCTGAGCACTTTCCCTGTTTTTCTCTTGTTCTGTTTTTTTTTTCCCCATGAGAGTTGTCTTTGGGGCTGGAAAGACGGCTCAGCTGTTAAAGGCACTTGCTTCCAAAACATACTGGCTCAGATTCAATTCACCAGCCACACACATAAAAAGCCAAACACAAAAAGTAGTGTTAGCATCTGGTGTTTGTGTACAGCAGCAAGAGACCCTGGTATGACAATACACACATACACATGAAAATAAGTAAATCTTTGCTACAATACAAATCTTTACTTTTTTTCTTCAAATGAGCATTACTGACTCTCTGCAGTTGTCTCTGTCACAACTTTGCTTATTTTCCTTATGAAACTGACAATTCCACAAAATTAACAACAAATAGTTCAAAAGATTGTTAACTCAAAACTCTCAGAATTTAGAATTTTGAAGATCACCCTTAGACATTTATGCTAAGGAAAATCATGTAGTCAGTCCACTTTCACTTGTCCATTGATGGTGAACCCAGCCTTTCTGTTACAACTCTACACATCTGCCATGATAATCTTTCACTTTTTAGTAAATTTTTGCAATAATTTCAGAATTACTAAAAAGCTGCAATAATGAAAACAATTCTCATTTATTTTACCCAGAATTTCCATTAGTTATGGTTTTACCTTTTCTATAATATTTTTCTCTGTAGTTGCATGTACATATGTCTAAATAAGTGCGTGTGTGTGTGTATGTGTGTGTGTTGTGGCATGATTCTCTTCACTCTAATATATTTCAGGGTGTATCTTACTGTGCAGAGTATTGCACTACAGTACTGAAAATGAAAAAGCAGATAAGAAAAAAGAAGGTAATTAAAATCCATCTGGAATCTCACGACCCAGAAATTAGCATTTTGTTGTATAGTCTTACAGTCTTGTTCTATACATATATTCAATTTTTTAATTAAACGGTGAAATATTTATAAAATCTGAAGAGAAATGGGCTGTTACACATACAGTTCTGAACTGTGCTACTCAAAGCAAGACTGCATGGACGCAGATCTGAGGCTACTCACCAACTGTGCTTTCTTCCTGGGGGCTTGCATAGCAAGTTACCACAAAGCAGGTAGCTTGAACAGAAAGTTACTCTTTCATACTTCATGAGACAAAAGATGGGAGTCAAAGTGTTGGCAGATGGGTGTTTCTAAGGTATTGAGGAAAAACTGGCTCCACACCTCCCTCTGGCTCTCTAGGGCCACTGGAATCTTTGGCATGTTGATGTCTGCCTTCATCTTCACATTAGCACTAGGTCCCAAATCACTCTTGCCTCAAAGAAGGCTTTAGTCACTGACTACGTTTAGATACTCTAACTATGATGCATCCAGAGTTTATTCTAGTGTACTGACAGAGCTCATGGGGTACTTTGTGCTTTCTGAGAGTAACGTCCTAAATGTGTTTTTAGCGCCTGATAGTCTGTCATTGCATCTTTTTGAAAATTTTTACATGATTACTTTCTTAGCATAAATGTCTGAGTGTGGTCTTTAAAGTTCTAAGAGTTTTGATTTAACAAATTTCTTTTTTAGACTCCATGATTTTACAATTGATTTTTGTGTTTCATTTTGTGAAATCATCTTTTGCACAGCAGTCTGCAGTCTTGCTGTAGTTTGGATGTTGTGTGCCCCACCCACAAAATCTCAGTGTTAGAACTTTGAGTATGGAAGCTAGTAGGACCTTTTAGAGGTGGGGCCTAGTCCCCTTGGAAGGGATTACAGCAGTTTACCTGAGACCCCTTGTTAGTTCCACAGAGAGTCATAAAGTAGGACTGGGGTTGTGGCTTATTGGTAGAGGTTTTGTCTAGCATGTCCATCGATCCCCAGGAACACAAAAACAAATAAGGCAAATTTGAGAAGATTGATATAAAAACTTGAACCTAGCCCCACCCAGACCTTGGTTTTCTTGGCTTTCCGCTATGGGTGGGGCAGTCCAACCCCACACTCTCCAGAGCCTACATCATGATTTTTGGACTTCAGCCTCCCAAACTGTGATGTAATGAGTCTCTTCATTAGTGGTCTGCCTCAGATATTTCATTATGGTACAAACGCTGCACTTACAGAGCCATCTTTATTTTCCTCAAGTGATCCATCCCAGGTAACACATACTTTGCCAAAGGCTTGATGAGGTTAATATAGTTCCTTTTGTGGTCTTTCTCCTGATGCTGACTCACATGGTGGAAACACAGTGGGCTGGGTACACACAGTGTGTGTTACAGGAGGGTGTCAATCAGTCCAGCTGACTAAAAAGTGCCTAGCATGAAGCAAAGCACCTAGGTTTTATAAAGCAGTTGTGAGTACTCAAGTAAATGGTAACCACAACAACCATGGCAGGCAAACTTCAAAAAGTCACATGACTATCTTCAAAGCCCTCTGCACATACAAAGGAACCTGAGAGACTACCCTTCCATCTGCAGGGTGCAGGTGATTCCAAACAGGCATTCCTAGGACATGGGGTACTCCAGAGCCCTTCCCTTCCTGTCTCCTAAGTACAGAGGCAAGGTAGTAAAAATAGATAAAAGCAAATATAGATGTGGTGGCTCATGCTTGTAATCCCAGCACTCTGGAGGCAGAGGTAAGAAGATCATGATAGCTTGGGCTAGCCTGGTCTACACAAGTTCCCTACCAGCCAGTGATATATAGTGAGGCCCTATTTAAAAAGCCACAGTGTTACCTTCCAAATGAGAGGATTGGTTTCTATTTGTAATTACATTAAAACACAGAGATCCAAACAAGTGCTCCAGAAAGCCAAGCCAACCAAAGTGACAAAAGACATCAGGGCACTGACATGTGGCAGATTGTTGTCCTCCTGGAGCAAACCTGAACCTTTAGTCAATTTCTGACCACAATAGAAAATACCAACACTATAAGTGCCCACAGTGGTATCTTATGACATCCTGATGGTTGGAGGAAATCAAACCAAACACTCAGACATACCTAGCCTGGGCTCTGCCTCCCACACAAAATTGTTTCTCTTTTATTTGACATTCTTGTTTGAAATGGTTCTAAAAAGTCATGAATTTAAAGGTGAACAGGCCTGCCTTAAAGCCTATATTTAGTACCACAGAAAGCTTGTGAAAACTTGTTTTTATTTTGATTGTTGTGGGTTTGTAACCATGGAGTTTCATTTTGAATTTTAGGGTTAAAAGAGTTTCAAAATGAAACTCATCTTATTGTCAAAATTTCCCCTGAGTTTTAATTTAAAAAAACAGGAGGCAAGCCAGGAGGTTTAGGCCAGTCTGGGCTAAAGTGTAAGTTCCAGTTCAGCCTGGGCTACAATAAGATTGTACCTCAAAAAAAGTAAAAAAGAAAGAAGAGAAAGGAAGGAAGGAAGGAAGGAAAAGATAAATTCTATTCCCACAAGTTTTGATTATTCATCTTTCTCTAGAATCCCTCCCTCTGGTGGCTTGCCTTCTCCCTCCACCTGTGACATGAGAAATCATTAGTGGAGGCCCGAGGAACCTGTTAGTTTAATGTCAAAAGATGAGCTCAAATTCTTGCTCTTGGGTAATGAAGCAAATGAGTAGATCTGCATGTGTTTCTCTGCTAGAGAAAGAGAATGCAATAAATTTTCCTTTCTATTTTTGAATAGAGTCTTGGCCAGAAAACCAAGCTGAACTTGACTGTTAATTTAGGAAAAATATTTCTCCTAAGTACAAGTGGGCATGATAGAGAAAGATAGAAGACCCAAATGCCTGTGATGAGCATTTAAAGTCATAGAACCCAATCCTGAGAGCTGCAGTCTGGCTCCCTGCTGTCATAGAGAGGCATAGCCTCAAACAAGGCAAGGCAGTGATGAGCAAAGATGGATTTATGAGCTGACACACCCTGCGATTTCCCTTGGGTGGACTCTCGTTGGGATGACTTTGTGAATGCCTGCAAAGGTAGGGGAAGCGGCTCAATGGACAACGTGCTTGCCACACAGTGTGAGTACTTAAGTTCAGATTCCCAGAACCTTTAAAGCAGAGACAGGCAAATCCTGTGGAAGTTCACAGGCCAGGTAGCCTGGCAAATGAGCAGTGAATAGGGGGTCCTGTTTCAAACAAGGAGGAAGGAGGGCACCAACACCTGAAGTTGTCCACTGACCTCTACGCGTGCACTTTGGTACACACATGACTGCCAACACAAACACATGCCTGCATGCTCACACATGCAAAAACAGGTCTGTTAAACATTATACAAAATATTTAAGAAACTACAGCTATATTCAGCTTGTATTTATTCCTTTATAGTAATGGATGTTAGAATTCCTGATCTGCTCTACCGGGCAGCATCAGTGTGTCACAAGAGTGTGTTCTCATTGGACTCTCCCAAG
>PVHP010050811.1:0-11650 GCA_004024765.1 Zapus hudsonius
GACAAAGAGATGCTCTCTGACAAGACCGGAGACATTTTCTACATTAAGCAACTTACTGGAGGGGGAGGGGTGCTCAGCTCATTTCCTCAGGAACACCCAGAACCCCCTTCCTTCATGTTTTCTGACTTGCAGCCTAAAGGGTTCCAGTAGGCACTACTATTGCCAGTTTAAAACAGCTCATTGTACTATGCTGGCAATTAGTGACATTTCGTGATTACAAACCTTAAAAATTAAAAATATTTAATACAGTACACTTTATTTTGTACCTAGAACAATTACATGAAAATATCGAAGGCACTTCCAGGCTACATGATAAATAAAAGCAAATCTCCAGAGACGGGAGTATCTGTTGCTTTCCTCAGTTTCTGTGTCCATGGCGATCACTGAGGGCCCAGTCTTGCACGTCACCTTTGGCGAACAGCATAAATAGAATAGCACCAAATACATTAATAGCAGCAGCAATAGAGAAAACAACTTGCCATTCTCTAATAGTGTTCTGTGGAGAAAAAATGCAAATGAAAACACCTTGGCACTCCACTTCATAAAAAGATGGCATCACAAGGTCATTCTAACAGCAGCATTGCTCCTAAAATCTCCTGCTTGAAACAACCCAGTGTCTCTTTGCAGCCAGACTGGTTTTTGTCGATGGATTCTCACCTAACAAGAATAGGCGCGCTACAACATAGATACATATCACAAAGGGATTCAGCAAGAAAAGGCTAGCCAACACAGCATAAACTAACTCCATTTATAGGAAGCTCAAAATTACAAGTAACTTTTTAAAATTTTTGTTTCTTTTACAAGGTAAGGTCTTGTTCTAGCCCAGGCTGAACTGGAATTCACTATGTAGTCTCAGGCTGGCCTTGAACTCAGGGCGATCCTCCTCCTGATTAAAGGTGCTGGGATTAAAGGGGGGCACGATCAGGCCCGGCTGAGTTTTACGTAGCCCAGGCTGGAGCTGGACTAGCTGTGTAGCTGAGCTCCCGATCCTCTCCCTTCATCTCCCAAATGCTGAGGTTACAGGTACACATGCTATGACCTGCTTAACTTGGCATCTGTCCCTTCAAATATGGGAGGGCACATAGCAAGTTTCACCAAGTTTTTTGGTTGTTTTGTGAATTCTCATGATTTCCTGATCGTTCACTCACCTTGGTGGAGCCACACTCTGATGATAGTCCAAACCAAACATACAAATTATTTGGTAACATATCACAACTTTTAAATACTTGAGCTAAAAATCATCATTTAACTTAATTCTATTACTTTTCCTAATCCCCAAGGAGCTCTATGAAAATAGTATACTTTCCCATTCATTGAAGCATGTGCTATTTAAATTTTTTTAAAACAATATATCCAGGGCTGGAGAGATGGCTCAGTGGTTAAGGCACTTGCCTCCAGTGCCTAAGGCCCCGGGTTCAATTCCCCAGGACCCACATATGCCAGACCCACAAGGTGTGGCCCTGGTGCTCTCTCTCTGCTTGAAAATGAATAAATAAAATAAAACTGGATATTTTATTTTTTTCTTTTAAAAAATATTTTATTCATTTTCAAGCAGAGAGAGAGAGAGAGCGCACCAGGGCCACCACCTTGTAAGTCTGGCATATGTGGGTCCTGGGGAATTGAACTGGGGGGTGGGGGCTTTAGGCACTGGAGGCAAGTGCCTTAACCACTGAGCCATCTCTCCAGCCCAAAGTTTTTGTTTTTATAAGTAAACATTCAGCATTATATTAATATTCAATGTTGACACAGATGTATGGCACCCAAACCTTTCTAGTTTACAAGCACAATTTCTACTTACATCAGGGGTCAGACTTTTAGCAATGATGGGCCCAACCATGCCTGGAATAGTGGCAAATGTATTTGTGATACCCAGGAGGATGCCGGCATACCTAGGGAAAGAGTTTCATGGAGGCTGAGTTATTTTTTTTTTTTACTTATTTATTTGAGGGAAGACCTAGCCCAGGCTGACCTGGAGTTCACTATGTAGTCACAGGGTGGTCTTGAGCTCACAGCAATCCTCCTACCTCTGCCTCCCGAGTGCTGGGATTTTATACTTAAGGAGCAAAATCCTTGCATTTCAATACTTGTGGTTAGGGCCAGCACAAGGACCTGGTCAAGGAGAACAAGCCCGAAGGGCAAGTGGGGCCAGGACTGGTCCAGCCAGAAGGTATAGAGCAGCCTGGGGCAGATCAGTAAGCAGAACCTTCTGGACGATCGCCCACACTGGGTTAGAGATAAAGACAGCAACAGCACACAGAGGGACAGGCCCTAAAAAGATTTTTTATATGACTATGATACAGGCTTATGTCTCAGTGAAGTGTGTGGTATGTCTAGCTTAATTTTCTTTTTCAAGGTAGGGTCTCAATCTAGCCTAGGCTGACCTGAAACTCACTTTGTGGTCCCAGGGTGGCCTTAACTCACAGTGACCCTCTTACCTCAACTCAAATGCTGGGATTAAAGATGTAAACCATCATGCCCAGTTTAAAATGCTTTTAGCATAAATCTTAGAGAGTGAGACAGTCTTATCTATGTTAGATATAAATCTTTCCCATTCTGTCTTTCTCTGTATATATCTCTTTCTGCTTGCAAATAAATAACTAAATAATAAATACTAAAAATAAAGAAAATAGCCGGGCGTGGCGGCGCACGCCTTTAATCCCAGCACTCGGGAGGCAGAGGTAGGAGAATCACCATGAGTTCGAGGCCTCACTGAGATGACAGTGAATTCCAGGTCAGCCTGGGCTAGAGTGAGACTCTCCCTCAAAAAACAACAAAACAAAAATAAATAAAGAAAATATAGTGTTGGTGCACTCCTTTACTCCTCAGCACTTGGGAGGCAGAGGTAGGAGGACTGCTGTGAGTTCGAGGTCAGCCTGGGCTAGAGACCCTACCTTGGAAAAAAACCCAATTAACAAACAGGGCTGGAGATGTGGTTCAGTGGTTAAGGTGCTTGCCTGGGAAGCCTCATTTTGATTCCTCAGTACCAATGTGAATCCAGATCCACAAAGTGGTGCATGCATCTAGAGTTCATTTGCAGTGGCTGGAGGCCCTGACACACCCATTCTCTGTCTCTCTTCTCTCTCTCTTTGCTTGCAAATAAATAACAAATAAAAAGAAAACATAGTTGATCAATAGCCATGTGAGAATTTTTTTTTTAATTATTGATTTGCAAGCAGAGAGAAGAGAGACAGACAGAGAATAGGCAAACCAGGGCCTCCAGAAGCTGCAAAAGAACTCCAGACGCATGTGCCACCTTGTGCAGCCGGCTCTATGTGGGTACTGGGGAATCGAACTTGGGTCCTTAGGCACTGTAGGAAAGCACCTTAACTGCTAAGCCATCTCTCCAGCCTATAATTTTTTTTCATAAAGGTCACCTACACATATATAAAGTTCACTGAGAGCTTTATAATGTCTATTTTTGGTGAGTCAGGGCAATGGGGTGTACAAAAACACTGCAGTTTTTGTAAGGCTCAGAATTCTGCACCTCTAGGCTGCATATGGCCTAACTCAGTCACCTACAAGCACCACTTTCTCATGCACCGGCCTTGTGCCCTTTAGGGAGTAGATCTTAAGCCAGCTTGGCAGGAGGCGCCAGTGGCAGAGCTGCCAGGCCTTTTCACTGACAGACATTAAGTGCAGATAAATGCTGTGAAATCCTGGATGTCAGCACCAAGAAGCTCAAGTATTTACACTGCTCCCGGCCAAGAGCCCTGAAGGACTGACAGCTGCGTGGAAGCAAGCGGGCCACATGCCTGCCAGGACTCTGCCCCTGGAATACCAGACTCTAAGGACAGGACGGCTAGAAGGGGCAACAAAATTAACCACAGGATAGTCTTGATTTTAGCCAGGCATGATGGTATGCCCCTTCAGTCTCAGCACTCAGGAGACGGAGGCACAGGGACTGTTGTAAATTTGAGGCTAGAAACAACAAACAAGCAAACAAACATCAGGATTTCAGCCGGGCGTGGTGGCGCACGCCTTTGGTCCCAGCACGCGGGAGGCAGAGGTAGGAGGATTGCCGTGAGTTCAAGGCCACCCTGAGACTCCATAGTCCTGTTTCCTTCCTACAGACAGCTGCCTATGCCATACACCTTCAAGCAGAACTTCTTTATTTATTTCACTTAATGTTTCATTATCTGTTCTTTCAAATTATCAGTAATTTGATCTCTCTGCGCGCCATCATGGTGCGCATGAACGTCCTGGCGGAGAAAAAGAGGCAGGTGCCAGGTGCTCATCAGGCCGGGCCCCAAGGTCATCGTCCTTGTAAACCTCACAGGCAGGTTAAACAAGTGTGGTGGGATCAGCCCCAGATTAGATGTACAGCTCAAAGACCTAGAAAAACGGCAGAATAATCTGCTCCCATCCCGTCAGTTCGGTTTCACTGTCCTGACAACCTCAGCTGGCATCACGGACCACGAGGAAGCAAGACGAAAACACACAGGAGGGAAAATCCTGGGATTCTTTTCCTAGGGATATTTTGCATATATATGAATAAAATGCCTCAGAGGACAAAAAAATCAGTAATTTGATCAATAATTGATGTTAATTTGCTTTACAAGCAACCTTTCAGTCTTTTTTTAGTTTTTAAAAATATTTTATTTGAGGGGGGAGAAGAGGGAGGGAGAGAAGACGGGAGGAGGGAGAGAGAGAGAGAGAGAGAGAGCAAGAGCCCTTTTTTGCTAAGCCATCTCTCCAGCCCTCAGCCTTAAACTCTTAGTAAATAATTTTCCAATATAATATTGGTAAATTATGGATTTAATAATAAATAATCAAGTATATTTATAGCTCTGAAAGTGTAAACTGATTACATGAAAAAATGTAACTGCAGGCAATTGTTTTTGCAGAATGGGTAACTAGCAGTCCTATAATTTCCTATAATTTGAGTTCCTAAATGCTAGCAAAAGCATCACTGTAAACTGGGCGTGGTGGCGCACGCCTTTAATCCCAGCAGTTGGGAGGCAGAGGTAGGTGGATGGATGTGAGTTTGAGGCCACCTTGAGACTACATAGTGAATTCCAGGTCAGCCTGGCCTAGAGTGAGATCCTACCTTGAAAAACCAAAAAAAAAAGGGCAGTTAATCTGCATGCCTGCAAAACCTAAGGACCTGTATTCAGTTCCCCATGTAGCTCCAGATGGACAAAGTGGTGCATGCATTTGGAGTTCATTTGCAGTGGCTAGAGGCTCTGGTGAGCCCAATCTCTCTCCTCCTAAATAAATAAAATGTTAAAAAAAACTGCAGTTGTAATATTTACATATAAATACATATTACAAAGTAAATGAATATATAATGTCTACAGAATCTGGTGGAACATTAAATAAATGTCTATTAACATATTTTGAGATGAATATAAAAAAGTTGAATTTTTAATTTCTTGGGGACAGGGTCTCATTCAAGGCTAGTAACACATTAGAGTGCTGAGATTATAGACATGTGTCACCAGGCTTCCTTCCTTCCTCTTTCCATCCTCCCTCCTCCTTCCCTCCCTCCCTCTTTACTTATTTGCAAGCAGAGAGAGATAAGAAAGATAGACGGAGAGAATGGGCATGCCAGGGCCTTCGTCCATTGCAAACGAACTCCAGATGCATGCACCACTTCGTGCATCTCTTTACAAGGGTACTGGGGAATCCAAACCTGAGTTAAGCTTTGCAGGCAAGCACCTTAACCACTAAACCATCTCTCCAGGCCCACCATGCTTTCTTTCTTTCTTTCTTTTTTTTTTGGTTTTTAAAGGTAGGGTCTCACTCTAGCCCAGGCTGACCTGGAATATACTCTGTAGTCTCACGCTGGCCTTGAACTAATGGTGATCCTCCTCCTACCTCTGTCTCCCGAGGGCTGGGATTAAAGGCGTGCACTACCACGCCCGGCTTGGATTTTGTTTTTTTTTGAGAGAAAGTCTCACAAAGTCAAAGACCCTACCTCAAAAAGCAAAAAAAAAAAAAAGGCCTAAGGACCTGGGTCTCTAGTAACCAACCACGTAAAGCTAGATGTAAAAAATAGCGCATGCATCTGGAGTTCATTTGCAGTGGCTAGAAGCCCTGGTGCACCCATTCTCTCTCTTTTCCCCTATTTCGTTCATACCTTGCAAATAAATTAATACCATTTATGTGTGTGTGCACACACGTTAGGGTTTCTTGCCACTGCTGGAGAAATGCCCCACTTTTTGCAGCTGGCTTTATGTGGGTGTTGGGGAATTGATCCTGGGCCAGCAGGCTTTGTACCTTTAACCACTGAGTCATCCGTCCACCCGATAAATGGCAGTTTTTTTTCAATATAGGGTCTCACTCTAGCCTAGGTTGACTTGGACTTCACTATGTAACTTCAGGCTGGCCTCATTATGCACTTAGATCCTCCTACCTCTGCCTCCTGAGAATGCTAAGATTAAAGGCATTTGCCACCTTTTCTGAACTTCTGAATGGCAAATTTTATGTTACCTTTATTTAACCCTGATAATGCAAAAGACTTCAAAGCAAGCACAGCAAGTCTTTATATGTGAACTCACGAAGGAGCAATATCCAGATGGTTGATGCTAAATCCCGAAGAGGAGAAGCCTCCCAGCGTTGTTGAGATGGTCAGGAATGCAACCGCCAAGGAATAATCACAGCCTATGAATCCAGCAGCCACCAAGAACACTGCAGGTCCCACCATTCCTGCAGTTAGGCAGGTAAAAAAAAAAGAGAAGCTCTGGCATTATACTTGGCTCTACTCTTTGTTTCTATGCTTCTTCATTTTTATCTTAGAACCTTAAATGTAATTGAATTAGAGAGCTGCTTTTTCATGGGTTCCGAACTGGCTCTACTCTTAAAACAGTAGCAATCTGAGTTTGATAGTGTTCCCCCTACTGTACAAACACTGAACTGCCTAGAAGACAAGTTTCATCCTTAGAAAAACTACCAGGAACTGTATAGGCAGATATAACTAACATAACAAAACAAAACCTCATTATGCAATCTACTAAGCAAGTATGTGACGAGAACTAAGATAAATGTCTACAAATGTCAAGAGCTGACATAGAATATGATCTAAAGTCCATATAATCAAAAGAGATAAAGCCGGGCGTGGTGGCGCACGCCTTTAATCCCAGCACTCGGGAGGCAGAGGTAGGAGGATCGCTGTGAGTTCAAGGCCACCTTGAGACTACATAGTGAGTTCCAGGTCAGCCTGGACTAGAGGGAGACCCTACCTCAAAAAAACCAAAAAAAAAAAAAAAAAAAAAACCCAAAACAAAAAAAAAACTACTGGCTGGAGTTAGAAAAGTGACCTATTTTTGGTTCCTGCAACTGATAACAATATGCAGAGATCCTTAAAGGCACTTGTGCACAGGGGGCAAGCTGCTTCCATTGTGTCTCCATGACAGTGGAAACGCTCTATCTGTATATGTTGTGAGGAGCTTATTTTAAAATTCAATTAAGGGTTGGAGAGATGGCTCAGCGGTTAAGGCACTTGCCTCCAGTGCCTAAGGCCCCAGGTTCAATTCCCCAGGACCCACATAAGCCAGACCCACAGTGTGGTGGTCCTGGTTCTCTCTCTCTCTCTCTCTCTCTCTCTCTCTCTCTCTCTCTCTCTGCTTGAAAATGAATAAATTAAATATTTTAAATAAAATATAAGAAAAGGGATGGAAGCTTAAAATATTTTATTGCAAATTTATAGTTAAAATATACTGATTTATAAAACTCTAGTGATTATGTTCAATAAAGCAAGATACTGTAGTTATAAGCAATGATGGAAACTAATATATTATAAATCTTTTTATATTTTATTTATTCATTTTCTTTTTTAAATATTTTATTTATTTATTAGAGAGAGAGAGAGAGGCAGACAGAGAATATGGGCGCACCAGGGCCTCCAAGCCACTGCAAATGAACTTCAGACACATGCGCCCTCTTGTGCATCTGGCTGTATATGGGCACTGGGGAATCGAACTCTGGTCCTTCTGCATTGCAGGCAAACGACTTAGCCGCTAAGCCATCTCTTCAGCCCTATTTATTCATTTTCAAGCAGAGAGATAGAGATAGAGAGAGAGCGCACACCAGGGCCACCACCTTGTGGGTCTGGCTTATGTGGGTCCTGGGGAATTGAACCTGGGCCTTAGGCACTGGAAGCAAGCGCCTTAACCGCTAAGCCATCTCCCCAGCCCTCTATTTTGTTTTTTAAGGCACAGTCTCACTCTAGCTTAAACTGGAACTCACTTTGTAGCCCCAGGCTGGCCTTGAAATTTCCTACCTCAGTCTCCTGAGTGCTGGGGATTAAAGGCATTTGCAACACATCCAGCTAGAGGAATGGCTCAGCAGTTGCAGGTGCCTGCTTGCAAAGCCTGCTGTTTTGGGTTCAATTCCCCACTGCCCACATAAAACCAGACATACAAAGCGGCATATGTGTCTGGAGTTCATTTGCCATGGTAGGAGGCCCTGGTGTTTATTTGCAGTGGAAGAGGGCCTGGGGTGTCTGTGCTCTCTTTCTCTCTCTGCTTGCAAATAAGTAAATAAATATAAATAAAACATAAATGTTAGCACAAACATACCGATATCCTAAGCGGACTTTTTGGAAAAAGAAGAATCATTTTATCTAGATGTGTCATTATTTTTTTAGGGTCTCACTCTAGCCCAGGCTGACCTGGAATTCACGATGTAGTTTCAGGGTAACCCTGAACTCACAGTAATCCTCCTGCTTCTGTCTCCTGAGTGCTGGGACTGAAGGTGTGCGCCACCATGCCCGGATGTATCATGTCTTAATATGTCTTGGTTTGCATTGTTGTGATATAAAAAGACATGTTTGAGGTTAACCTGGGCTAGAGTGAGATGCTATCTTGAAAAACCAAAACAAATAATAAATAAGTAAAAAGGCCTATATGGTCTGTCCCTTGGGTCATTTTTTGGCTTTTGTTTTTCGAGGTAGGGTCTCACTCTAGTTCAGGCTGACCTGGAGCTCACCCTGTAGCACCAGGCTGGCCTCATACCTTGGCCTCCCAAGTGCTGGGATTAAAGGTGTGTGCTGGCCGTAATAATATCCCTTATAATAAATTAGACATAAATAAAGCCTCTCCTCGAGTTCAGTAAACTGTTCTTCTAGTCAACTAATCAAACCTGAGGAAAGGGCATGGAAACCATAATTTATAATCTGACTGTCAAAAATATACGTCATAGGGCTGGAGAGATTGCTCAGCGGTTAAGGCACTTGCCTCCAGTACCTAAGGTCCCGGGTTCAACTCCCCAGTACCCACATATGCCAGACCCACAAGGTGGTGGCCCTGGTGCGCTCGCTCTCTCTCTCTCTCTGCTTGAAAATGAATAAATAAAGAAAAAAAAATATACGTCATAGCCTTGTTCTTGTTAGGCAAGTTTGACGATCGCTATACCATGAAAACAATGCATAAACCTGGTTCTTCTGACTGGCATCTGAAGTGGGGGAGGGCACTCAATCTGGGGTACCTATACTATATATTTCCAGGTAGGCACATGGAAACATGTCTGGCTGGTATCTATTGCAAAGCTGACTGTGTAGAGAAAAATCACACTCTTTGTAGCCGGGCGTAGTGGCGCACGCCTTTAATCCCAGCACTCGGGAGGCAGAGGTAGGAGGATCACCATGAGTTCAAGGCCACCCTGAGACTACAGAGTGAAGTCCGGGTCAGCCTGGGCTAGAGTGAGACCCTACCTCAAAAAACCAAAAACCAAACCAAAACAAACAAACAAATAAACAAAAACCTCACTCTGTGACCAGAGGCAAAGTATTTTGATGTTTAATATTGTGTTATCTGTAAGTGAAAAAACACCTTGTTTATCTCCTACCTCCGACGACTGGAAGTAAAAACAAAACTTGACTAATTTTACTTACCTATAAGGGTAAAAATTCTGCGAACACTTATAGTCGAAAAATTCCATTTTACCCTTAAATTGTCAGCAGCTTGACCAGTCAGGATCATACATAACCAACAACCAAAATAAGGCAATGCAGATAAGAACCCATTCTGGAGGAAAGAGGATACAGGATTCATTATGGAAGAAGGGATCACACAGACAGACACAGACGTACGAACATACTTGTCACAGCCAAGCCTCATTGTCTGAAAACAAAGGAAATACATAGCCCGGTGTTGACAATAGTTACATAATCACAGGAAATATTTTTTTTTCTTTAAGGTAGGGTCTTGCTCTAGACCAGGCTGACCTGGAAATGTAGTCTCATGGTGGCCTTAAACTCAGGGTGATCCAATTTGGTGTTTAGAAGGACTGTGGGACTCAATTCAGTGCATCCCCCATCCCATCCTATCTCACTGGAAACAGTATTATCTGTTCTGAGTAATACTGGATATTACTTTGGAATTTGGTAAGTTTTCCAGTTAGCCAATGGGATCTCTCCACAGAATAGGTGTCTTTTGGGGCCTGAGGAGATGGCTCCGTGGTTAAAGATGCTTGCCTACAAAACCTGTCAGCCCAGGTTCAGTCCCCCAGTATCCACATACAGTCAGATGCACAAAGTGGGACATACACCTGGAGTCTGTTTGCAGTGGCTGCAAACATTCGTATTCTCTTGCTCTTGTAAATAAATAAAAATATTTTAAAGAAAAGGTGCTTTTCTTGCCCCCACCTCCCAAGTGCTGGGAAGAGGAAAGATCTCCCACTTGCCTCAACAGTTCTCTGCTGACCACGGTAAGCCCTGCATCCTTCACCATCACCCCATATGACTGCAAGGGTGATGGGCTTACACTCCCATGCTCCCCTTCCCATATGTGCATATGTGTTTCTTTTAAATCTTTTGTTTTTCAAGGTAGGGTCTCACTCTAACCCAGGCAGATCTGGAATTCACTATGTAGTCTCAGGGTGGTCTCAAACTCATGGCAATCCTTCTACCCCTGCCTCCCAAGTGCTGGGATTAAAGGCGTGCGTCATGCCTGACCTATTTTAAATCTTTTGGCATGGGTCTTGCCTTCCACTCTCCTCCCCCCTAGCAGGCCTAGAAATTCCCTTCTGGCCTGAATTACTCCAGTTTTTCCCTGGATACATAACATTTCTCCCTAATTCATACTTTACCCTTCTCAGAGTCCATTTCCTCAATTTGTTGTTAAAATGGACAAGAATCTAAAACTTGGGATTCAAAGGCTAGAGGAGAAAAACCCCTTGTACCCCAAAATCCTGTAACAAGATGAGCTCCAGATGCATGTTTCTCTGTGTGTCTGGTTTTATGTGGATACTGGGGAGCTGAACCTGCACTTGCAGGTTTTGCAAGCAAGCACCTGTAACCACTGAGCATTCTCCCCAGCCTGCCTGAACATTTAAATAAGCTTAAGGAAGGGAGATTTATTTATTTATTGAGTAGGTTCTCCCTCTAGCTCAGGCTGCCCTGGAACTCATTCTGTAGTCCCAGTTTGGCCTGGAACTCACAGTGATCCTCCTACCTCTGCTTCCCAAGTGCTGGGATTAAAGGTGTGCACCACACCAGCTTAATTTTTTATCATAGTTTATGATTCTCCATATTTGGATGCTGCCAGTGCTATTTTTTTATATTTTACTTATTTGCAGGCAGAGACAGACAGACAGACAGACAGACAGACACACACACACACACACACACACACACACACACACACACACACGGACACGGACACGGACACGGACACGGACACGGACACGGACACCGTCTCCAGCCACTGAA